>CM035109.1:47421605-47567075 GCA_020205505.1 Panax japonicus | reverse complement strand
AAAGTTATAGCCTATGCTTCACGATAACTTAAAAAATATGAGATGAATTATCCTATTCATGATCTAGAGTTGGCAGCAGTCGTTTTCATGCTAAAGATCTGGAGGCACTATCTATATGGGGAGAAAGTGGAGATATATTCAGACCATAAAAGCCTCAAATATTTCTTCACCCAAAAGAAATCAACATAAGGCAACGACGTTGGCTCGAGCTGTTGAAAGACTACGACCATACCATTCAATACCATCCTAGAAAAGCGAACGTGGTAGCCGACGCATTGAGTAGAAGATCATATGCGGAACGAGTGCGATGTTGTCAACACAAATGCCCATTTGGTGTGATTTACAAAGATGAAGATAGAATTCAAGACTCCGGGGACCCATGCAATGATGTCAAGTATACGTATAGAACCAACTTTAATCAAAAAAGTTAATGTTGCTCAAGCCAAAGACCCGGAGCTGATGCGTATGAAGAAGAAAGTGCAAGAAGGTGCTATTCCAGAAGCAAGAATCAATGAAGAATGAATACTTCGAGTCCACCCCAGACTTTGTGTTCCGAATGATTCTGATTTAAAGTACAAGATCATGATGGAGGCACATAATACACCATTTGCAATCCATCCTGGAAGTACCAAAATGTATCGTGATCTTTGACATACATTTTGGTGGAAAATATGAAGAGAGAGATTGCAAAGTTTATCTCGAGATGTTTAACTTATCAATGTGTAAAGGCGGAGCATCAAGTGCCTAAGGGTCCATTGCAACCATTTGAGATCCCAAAATGGAAGTGGGAACACATTACCATGGATTTTGTTACGGGTCTTCCCACGGTTTCTCAAGGCATAAATGTTATTTGGGTTATTTTTGATATATTACCCAAGTCTTCTCATTTCTTGCCAATACAAGAGAATTATACCCTTGAACGTCTTGCTCGTATGTACGTAGATGAGATTGTGAGATTGCATGGCGTGCCAGTATCCATAGTTTCGGATCGTGACCCAAGATTCACTTTAATATTTTGGGTTAACTTGCAAAAAGCTATGGGCACAGATTTACGATTCAGTTCGGCATACCATCCTCAAACGGACGGGCAATCAGAGAGGACTATTCAAACTCTTAAAGATCTATTAAGACTCTCTGTCCTAGATTTCAAAGGCAGTTGGGATAAGTATTTACCATTGGTGGAATTCTCCTACAACAACAGTTATCAGGCAAGTATAGGTGTGGCTCCATTCGAAGCATTATATGGACGAAAGTGTCGCTCTCTAATATGTTGGGATGAGGTGGGTGAAGCAACATTGTTGGGACCCGAGTTGGTATGTATGACTACAGAAAAGATCCAAATAATTCGACAATGTATACAAACGGCATAGGATTGACAAAAGAGTTATGAGAATCTTCAACGAAAAGATGTGGAATTTAGTATTGGGGATCATGTATTGTTGTGTGTTGCTCCATGGAAGGGAGTTACAAGATTTGGGAAGAGAGAAAAGCTTAATCTATGATTTATTGGTCCATTTCAGATTCTTGACCGAGTAGAAAATGTGGCATATAGACTCGCATTACCTCTAAGTATGTCTCGTGTTCATAATGTTTTTTATATATCTGTGCTACGTAAATATGTGAAAGACCCAAACCACGTTATTGAGTTAGAATCGGACGAGATAGCCGAAGACTTAACGTACGAAGAGGTACCTGTCAAGATCTTGGATAGGAAAGAGCATGTCCTACGTACAAAGGTAATACCACAAGTTAAAGTTTTGTGGAGGAACCATGCTATTGAGGAAATGACCTGGGAGTTGGAAACGAAAATGAAAGAGATGTATCCTCATCTTTTCGAAACACCAGGTACGTACGTCAATTTTGAGGATGAAATTTTATAAGGAGGGGAGGTTGTAAGACCCCAAATTATTAATAAATGAAATTTAATTTTCTCTATTTATTATTTTGAAATAGTAAGGGTTGAATTGATTAATGTGGTTAGTTATGGGTAAAATGCGCAAATATTTTAAATAAGTAAGTGGTTATAAAATATTCATTGTTGTGGGGGAATATTCGTTTGATCGTGGAATATTCTTCCTGTCGGGGAATATTCGTACGACAACGCAGTCTTTTGTGGGCCCCATAACGGAAAATGATTGGATGAAGAAAACGATAAGTATAAGTTGTTTATAAATAACGGCGTAGTTGTTATCATTAATACTGTTGGAATAACCGGTGGTTAAAACACAGTAATACGAGTTGTTGCACAGTAGCACACAGTATTGTACCAATTATTGATTCTTATGTAAGAAGGCACTACTCAATAATTGTTACAGTAATTACTATTCAGTATTTTATTTTATTGATTCAATAATTGTTGCGTTGATATTTTATATTACTGTTGTTTCAATAATTGTCACTACACAGTATTTTCCATTATCGAAGTAATAATTCATATTATCTGAATAATATTATTAGATAACATTATTGGCAATGTCTAGAAAGTTCTGTCTAAGGAGAGGTTTGGTCACCTTATTGCGCGCCAGTAGGGAGAAATCCTTATTGGAAAGCTCCCTCTTTCCTGGGAACTGCCAGGTTGTCAGTATTGTGATTCTGTAATATTATTTGTGAATAATTAATTATTAATTTATATGATGAGGAAAATATTCATTTTATATAGATATAGATAGAGAAAAATTTTAAAGTGACAATTGTTGAAAATCTATATTTTATCTTTTCTGATAAAATAATATTTTATTATATTATTATAATATAATAATAATGATATTTTTACAATGAATGTGGGATATATGAGTATATGAGGAGGAAAAGTATTTTTGTTGCTTTAAATGATTAAAACATGTTTTTCATGTTTGTGGACCCCATTTCTTGACTGAAATTTGATTATAACCTGTAAAATCGCCCGTTTGAGGATTTCGGTCAATTTTTGTTTGGAATTTGGAAAACTTTTCTTCTGCAAAGTTGTAGAGAATGGAATTTCCTATGGAAAGGAGAATAGGTTCTAATTTTTCTAATAAAATGGCTATTTATTATGAACTATTGAAGTTCTGAAGTTCCTAAATAATTATTTTTTAAAAGTTTTAAATTTGTTTTAAAAGAAAAACGTTTTTGAAATGTTTGTGGGCATCATTAACATGTGCTAGGTGGTTGAAATCAGTTGGTAAAAGTGGGCGTAGGAATTTGTAATATAAATAATAATATTTTATTAAATTTTCTACTTTGGTGTTCTAAGCATTTTCCTATAAATAGGGTGCTTAGGTTAGAATTGAAAATCATACCAGAAACTAAAGTTTTCTCTCTCTTTCTCTCTCGATATATTGAGCGTATTCTTGTGAGTATTTTGATACTTTGAGTATTGTTATACGGTGTAAGTTCCCTTCAGCACTATATTATGTATTCCAGCCAGAAGTATTATTCTTTCGAGGTAAGGGATATTATTTTTTTTTAAAATGATATTATTTCTTTTAATATCATTATGTCGGAATATTGGTAAGATTTTTCGTGTGAAATTCTTATCTTTTAGTGTCGGGGTTACTATTCACGTATACGGCACTATTCACGTATACGACAATATTCATGAATACAAAACTATTCACAGAAAAATTAAATTTTTGTTTTTCCTCCAAAATATCTATTATGGATACTAGCTTTGATTGTATCTATATTTTGATCATTCTTGAATTTTACTCCACTATGATTATTTATGAGGGATAAGGTCCAAAAATGCCCCTGACATTTTCTCCGATGTCTACCGAGCACCCTATACTTTTTTTCTTCCAAAAATTCCTTCAACGTTACACATTTTGGGTCAGCCGTGCCCCTGGATCGAACGGAGTAGCGACATAGACTAACTTTGGTCATACGTGGCCTTATTTTGCTTACTTGGACTCAAATAAAGTTTAAAGAAACCCTTTCTCAGTCCAGATCCATTACTGAGTTGATCGACATCTCTTGTCTAAATCAGCAAATCACTATATTTAGGCAGAAACACAGACCTACATGGCTAAATTTAGGCATAAATATTACCAGATCTCTCCAACCTCTAAGTTGAATTTTGAGATTCAACATTACATCGACAATTATTGCACAAATCCAAAATACCAAAACACTCATTGCTATAAAAAATTATAAATCTCAATTCAATCAATACAAAGACATAATAATCTCACAACATATTAATAAAAGAAAGTAGCGCAGCTTCTTTATATGTAAATTTTCAAATACCTAAGAGAAGTATGTTGAAAATCCCCCTAAATAGCATATAATTTCGCTTTTCCTCAATTTGAACACAACTAGGACAATCATAAATGTACAAATAATCCCCTCTAAATCTACTAGTTAACAGCTTATTACCCTGTTCACGTCTCAAATTCAAAAACCCGGAACCCCAGAAAATGGATTATTTGAATTATTACTACTATTACCATCAATCTTGCTAGGAGTAGAAGAAGAAGGAATTGTTTGTGTCTGACCCAATTGAAAAAAGTTAAATCTTTATAATTCTCGCCGGGACCCAGTTCACCTTCAAGCCCAAAATCAGAGTTTTTGAGAAGAACGCCAGCGTGGAGAAACCCATGACAGCAGACGGCAAGCTTGTGGAGGGCGGCCCAGCCGCTGGGAGGAGCGGTGGAGGTGGTGGTGGAGAGAAGATCGGAGACAAGGGAACGAATTGTTTGGAAGCATTTTGTTTTCCCTTCGTCTTTGCCTCTCCTATTTCTCCTTCTTCCCTACGGCAAGAGATGTCAACTAGGGCTTTATCACGATTAGGGACCTTCTCCCCTTTTGAAAAATGAACAGATGCTTATGAGAAAGGCATCTGGATTAAGAAAGAGATTTTTTAAACTTTATTTGAGTCCAAGTCAGCAAAATAAGGCCACATATGAGCAACGTTAGTCTATGTGGAAATTTTGTTAGATCCAGGGGCACGACTGACCCAAAATGTGTAACGTTGAAGGTATTTTTGGAAAAAAAGTATAAGGTGTTCGGTAGACATCGGGGAAAATGTCAGGGGCATTTTTGGACCTTATCCCTTATTTATGAGGTATTTTTTGGACATGGATAAACCGAAATACGAATCCTTAATATTTGTTATTTTGTTTAACTGGATTTGTTTCCTTTAAAATATTTTTCATCACCCTCAGTCCTAAATGATGATATTACTGAATATCTTTGGCCTGTAGTGCAAAGATGAATGATTTCTGATGAATATCTTTGGCTCGTAGTGCAAAGATGAACATGTGTTTAGATGAACATGACCAACTAATGAATATCGTTGACCTGTAGTGCAAAGATGAATATATTATTCCAGATACATATTGATTGATGTTACAGGGATAAAATATCGACGATGAACTTTTAAATTCATATATAAAAGATAGTAGATTTCATTCTCTTCTTAACTCTTCTAATGAATTATTATTTTCGCTGCGAATATTGATCTGAAACTTGTTATCTATTGTATTTTATCAAATTTTTCCCTGTTGAAGACTAACGATAGTTTGTTCTATATTATCTTAGTCATAATATTCTTTACTGGGTTAATTGAGCTCACCCTTTTCCTTTTTATTCCATTTTTCTTCTCATGAGGCGAGAATGTAGCGAGTACTAGTCGGGGTATGGAATGAAGATTCTAGAAAGTCGTTTTATTAGTCCTCACCATTTTTGTAATATAATGTATCAATAATTATAATTAGGACTTATTTGAGTGTGGATATTGTCTAGATGACAATATTTGTATTTAAACTCACAGTTTTTATGTTGTATTAATAAAGTTGTAGTTGTTTCTGTACCATGTATTTTGACGACTCAGAATGGGTGTTGTATACCTATTTTGGGGGCGTCACATTCTGACTTAGAACGAAGAAAAGAGCGTTGAACGTTCATGAACGTTTATCATTTTCGTTAAAAATGGACTAATAGGTGAAATTTTAGCAAACGAAGTAAAATAGATAAAATTCTTGCATGAACGTATAGAGTACGTGATTTGTGACCTGTAGGCTCTTGAACGAACCAATTCGGACTTATAACGAAGAAGTTACGAGTTTGAGAATCTCACAAAATAAAAAGTTTGTGGAAATTTTCTGGTGCACAGAGTTGGCGTCGCGGCGCCAGCACAAGGCCATTTAGCCCGCGCCGCAGCGCCGAGCTTGGCCGAGCAAAGCCATAACCTTCGGGAGAGTGGCGCCACAACGCGACCATTAACACTGAGACTCGCGCCGCAGTGCCGAGTCCGGGTTCTAGGCAGCAATAGGTGACGCCGCAGCACGGCATCAAGTGTAAAAGTCGGGACCGCAGCGCCAGCCTCAAGACCTAGATAATAATGAATGTTTACATATAGAGCATGGTTGGTAATTGATAAAAAATTAAATGAAAATCTTAATGAAACATTGTTAAGTCATATTAGAACTTAAGTATGCACACTTAAGGTTAAGACTAAGTCAAATTACTTATTAATGTAAGATTGACTTAACGGAAAGTTGGAACCTATAATAAAAAATCTAATACGTAATTAGATTGAGAAGTTGGGTAAGATTCTTTAGGAACCATGTGTGATCATTCATGGCTAATGTTCTATGTTATGCTATCATCTAATGTAGAGACCTTAAAGACGTAAAGTGCACGTGTTATAAATTGTAGCAGACGCTAAAGGCAAGTACTCTAACCCTTGTTCCAGTTCGATCTGGACAAGACTTTGTGATTCATGTATTCTTCGCATGAGTTAGTATTTGAGGAATGTCAAAGCCAATCCTTTCGGCTAGACGTATGCTATGTTATTCTATCAAGTGTTGATAAGGATTTACCGAACTAATATTGTTGTGGTTTTAAAAAGTAGATTGTGTATGCTCAAATTGTTTTGTCGTCAAACAACAGGCACGTGAGGTTGCCACAACTTAAACGTATACACGTTTAATGAATGTAGTGTTGATCAAAATAGAGTACTATAGGTTGATCACCTAGACGTGCTCGTAAGCTATACCGGACTTACAGACTTCGTGCCGGGATGTCCTTTTCAAAGTACTTATGAAATGATTACGGTCTTGAACCGGAATTGATGTTTTACTGAATATTGTTGTTGTGAAACGTTTTGAAAGAAAAGAAGTGTTATTTTGAATTATCAATAGTACTTCGTAACTATTGTTCAGTTATTGAAGATATATGATTCCTATGTTTCAAGCATGCTATTTTCCTAGAATTATTGTACTTGCTGAGCTAGTTAGGCTCATTCATTCTTGAACCATATAAATGCAGCTAAGACCGAATGAACCAATAGATCTGGCAAGGATAAAGGAAAGGCAAAGGCGAACCCGTAGCCTGCTTATGTAATAGTATATATTTTTTAAGAAATAATTTTGATATTATGACAAAGACAGTGTATTGGTTGTAAAGAACCTGGGGAATGTAAATATTCTTTTGATATATATATATAAGACATATCCGTTCTTTTGAGGCATTTCAATTGAATGTTTATGTGAACTGTAGCACCGTGTAGCACCATCTGTCGGGTTGGAAGATACACGGATTTGGGGGCATCACATAATATTTCTTACTAGGCTAGTTGAGCTCACCCTTTGTTTTCATTATTCTCTTCAGGAAATGAGAATATAGCTGGGACTGGTCAGGGGACGGAGTGAAGATCCAGATGTTTGCATTAGTAGCCCTCACTATTCAGTGAAATAGTGTGATAATAAATGTAATAAGGACTCCATTTGAGTTTGAATACTGTCTAGAAGACAATATTCATATTAAAACTCTCAGCTTATGTTTTTTCGTATTTTACATGACAGTTGTATAATTAAGTTGTATTTGAATTTTATACCATGTATTTGGCGACTCAGAATGGGTGATGTATACCTATTTTGGGGGCGTCAGAGTTGGTATCAAAGCTTAAGGATATGATCCTTGGCTAAGATGTGAGACTAGAACTAGGAGGGGAGAGATGGAAAATTCCTTCGCTAGTATGACCTACCTAAGTTTATTTGGTACTATATGACATGTCAATTAACCCTTATTTTATGGCAGTATTTAAAAATGACATCCGAAAATATTGAGATAAGCAATGAAGCACATGAGACCGTTGAGTCACCAATGATCAATACCCAGGATAATGTGCATCAAGATGGCAATAATCCTCAGGAAAACAACAACGCTGACCAAATCTGACCGTCTTTTTATTCTTTGATGGAGACCTATTTAGATCTTCGTCGACCTCTATTTCATTATCCCCATTTGTCTCCACACTTTCGATATCTTGTGGCTCATCTAGTTGTAGATTTGGCTCGGGCACTTCATCAATCTCGGAATCCTCGTCATAACACCAATTGTTTTGAGGACAGTTGTTCAAGGCTTTGAGTATTTGATCTATCTGGTTCTGCAGATTGTGAATTGACCGCTCTTGATTTATCCTCCTCTCCTCATTTGATGCTATGAACTTGGACAATAATTCCTCCAACTTTGACTTTTCTTCTTTTAATGGAGGTTGATATGAGAAATCTGGCGTGTATGTTGGATCTGGAATAGAGTATTGGTCTTGATAGTTGTAGCTCCATGAAGAATCCGGGTGATACCCCCAAACTTGATCATAATTATCATATTATTACTGATTGAGGTAGTTACCACCATACTGTACCGGCCCAAGATTGATGGTGCATTGATTACTCGGGTGTTTGCCATCATATTAGTCACAAATAACTGCAATCCTTCGAATCATTTGGGCTGTAAAAATGTCCAACTTCCTCGAAAGTTCTTCAATCTGTGCCAACATTGCGAAAAATGTCGCGAGTCTGTCAATCTCTGCTCCCCCTTGGCTTAGTCATTCTTGCCATCCTTCGACTCCGTTGGGCTCGAATAACCTCCAACGTCTTCGAAGTTACCTCAATTTGTATTGGCTCTATTGAAGATCTATTAAGTTCATCAATCCTTGTTTCCCTTGGTTGAGTCATGTTCGTGTATGGCCATTGATACGCAAAGTCATCCATGGTACCTGAAAAGAGAGAAATATAGGAAGAGAATTAAAAATAAAAATAAAAATGTTTAAATTTAGACTAATTTGATTAAAATTAATATTGGCAAAGAGATATTAAACTAATTCCCCGACAACGGCGCCAAAAACTTGTTGGGTAAAATCTATATACGTACAACACGCAAGTATACGTGGTCAACAAGTAATAAAGTAAAAGTAGAGTATCGTTCCCATAAGGAATTGTTTAATAGAAAATTACCAAGTACTAACCCGTAACTAACTCAATCTTATTTAAACGAATGAATTTCAAATTATATAAACTAAATTATTTAATTACACTAATTCTAATTATCACTAATTAAAAATCAGATTATAGAGATTTAAGATCACAACTTCACTTATTGCTTCATTTAAGTTAACACGCTTCTCATCAATTATTCTCTATCTTGAATTATTAATCAAGAAAACTAAAGTAGATAAAACCACCTCTCGATGCATAATACCCATATTAACGTCAATCCAGAATTAAGATAGAAATCCATTAAACACCATAATCAACTAACCCACTATATCTCTATCTGAATTACAATTGAAGAAGGTTGAAGAATAAGTTCTCTATCCGATTACATGCGAAGTCAAGCGTATCTCTACCTTAACAATAATCAAAAATCTGCTATTGACAAAATTCATGACACATGCTAACATGATAAGATCTAAATCAATACTTCATCTCTTGAGTTCATATAGATTATAACGGTAATTAATGACCAATCAATTAAACAATTAAGTCCAAATCATAATAGACAATCCTCACAATAGAACATAATAATTGATAGCGAAGCATATTAAAATAAACTACACAATAAGATCCATTGTAATCTCAAACAAAGAATTAGTTCATGATTATTGAATTAAAACTAAGAATCCAAAATTGAATAAATAATAAAAGACAAAGATAAAAGAAGATGAGAAGATAGAATCTATTGTCTGTAGATTTGATGCTCCCTCCTTGCTCCTACTTTGATTCTTCAATGGTCTCCAAGTTGCTTCATTCTCCAAATCTAACAAGAACTTGTGTTTTTGATCTAATTTACTCTAATCTAATCTAATTGGATCCTCTATCTAGTCACTAATCTCTCTAATCCTTGTGATTCTCCTCCTTATATAAGTCTCTTCATATGTCTTTAAGTCCTCTTGGAAGTCCTTCTATAAATCGGATCAAAACAATCCTTCCCGGACTCAAATTGGACCAAAATTCGCACTTTTCGCTCATTTTCTGGGCTACCCCCGCCCCAGCGGGGTTTTATGCTTGTTTTGGGCCCGCCCCGGTAGGCTAGGGTTCTGACTTGTGGCTGGTACGCCCACTTCGGCGGCGGTTTTATGACGGAAAAGTTTCTGCTATAACGTCCCTTGGGAAAAAGGCCATAACATTTGATCCAAGAAGAGTTATGAGTCCTGCCACCTATCAAATCGAAGATGTCGACGAGATCTACAACTTTTATTCTTTGAGAATTGAGAAATAACGAACGAATGAAGGTCGAAATTGGGCTGAAAGTGGCTGTTATGTAAATGGCCATCCAAAATAGTGACGTTCGATGTTCGTTGGTACAAATGTCATAACTCTTGCATATGAACTCCGATTGGAATGATTCAAGATGTTCCAGAAAGCTAAGAAGAAGCTCTACAATATAATCCAAGTTCCAAACCAAAAACATGAAATAAACATAAAAGTCCAAATGATGTCCGGATTGCTTTTTTTTGCGTTTTTATACCAATTCTTTGCGATTTCAACTCCCAAGCATATAATCTACAAAACGAACACAAAATGCATGAAAAGTAACTAAGAAACATGAGATTAAGCAAATAATTTAAGTAATAGATACAGTTATAAGTAGGTATAAAACCTACTTATCAAATACCCCCAAATTTAAACCTTTGTTTGTCCTCAAGCAAAAACACAAAACAACAATGCAATGCAATGCAACTAATCTACATACATACTGTTGGGTTTCGGTACAGAAAAATGCAGCGAAAATTGAACAATTCAAAGTAATTTTCGAAACCCCAAAACAGGATCCATGCGAAAATTAATTAATTCAGAGGGTAGAAATTTTACCGATTAGATTTGCTAGAACCGATCCGGTCGAATCTCCAACGCAATTCAAGCGGACTGCGTCTCTACGGTATCCACACGAAAGCTCTGAACGAATCGTCCTACGATCTGCAGAAGAGGGAGTGTGGTACTAGCCACCAAGGATGGATTTTCAGAACTTTTCTCTCTAGCTTCTCTCTCAAGAGCGACTAGGGTTTGGTTATGAAATGAGATGTGTGTTCAAAGTGGAGGCTACATATCATATATATAGCGAAATAAAAACCACTATTCAAAACCCTAATTTGTAAAATCCGAATTTATATATATATATATATATATATATATATATATATATATATATATATATATATATATATATATCTTAATTAAGTCTTACTTAATTAATATACCTATATATATAAATTATCCTATTAATTTAAATTCGTAATTTAAATACTATCGATCATATTGATATATTTAAATCCTTTAAATTAATTCCCTTTTAATAACGTTCTATGTGTGTGACCCTATAGGTTATTATTACGTTGGCAATAATTTTAAAATCATATTATAAAATTATAAACAGTGAGCGGCATCTAGTAATGCATCACTGCTACCCAAGTAATAATAAGATCGATGATTCGATGCAACCTTTTTGTGACCAATGTTTCAATGTAATCTAATCCTTTTAACCTCAATATCCAAGATTAAACTCGAGTCATGGAATCTGCCATACTCTTCATAATTTAATCTGAGTTTTCTTGATCAATGAGTAGACTATATAAAACAAATCACTATTTGAGCATGACCATGCATTTCATAGTCCTACTCAATCAAAAGGCCTATGGATATCATCCCTAATATATAGGAGGGTTAAATTCCATCTAGATCACTCATATTCCTCACACGATTCATGATGTACCCAATAATCACCTTTATAGTCCACCCTGTTAACGGTGACATTTGATGATATCAAAGTACATAAATTCCCGTGTAGTAATATAGTGATTTCAGGTCGGAGGACCATTACATCATTGTCACTATGAGAATTACCAATGACATTTTACAAAATATTCCACATAGAATTCTCATGGTGGGTCTGTCCAGTACATCGTTCTCTAACATGTACCTATGCATTGACTTAATATCTCATATATTTATGACCATTGAGATTTGGCCATCAGTCAATCCACATACTAGTCTCAATGCATTATTGTTGTCCCATCAACAATGATACTCGACTAGGGACATTTAAGAACAATGATACTAATAGTAATTATATAATCTCATGTTCAAGTCACATACTTGCAACTATATAATTTGTATCACTATTCTAAGGATTTTTATTATGTTGTCATTTATATAACGCAGTAAATAAAATCATAATAAAAGCATTCTTTTATGCAATCAAATATAATATCAAAACGTTAAGCAATTATATCAAATAATTGGCCTCTAAGGCATAATCTCTAACAGTCTCCCACTTGCACTAGAGCCAATCACTCATGTATCTAATACCCATGGAACTAGTGTGACTGTCGTGCTTCTGCTGCGACAAAGCCTTGGTCAGTGGATCTGCAACATTATCATCTGTTGGTACTCTTTCTATATGTACATCTCCTCTATCAATGATTTCACGGATGAGATGGTACCGCCTAAGTATATGCTTGGATCGTTGGTGAGATCTGGGTTCCTTAGCCTGTGCAATGGCTCCATTGTTATCACAGTATAACTTAACTGGATCAACAATAGTTGGAACAACGCCTAGTTCAGTGATGAACTTTTTAATCCATACAATCTCCTTGGCCGCACAAGAAGCAGCAATATACTCAGCCTCTGTTGTAGAATCGGCTACTGTCTCATGCTTAGAACTTTTCCAGCTAACAACGCCACCATTAAGGCAAAATACAAAACCTGACTGAGATTTATAATCATCATTATCAGTCTGGAAACTAGCATCTGTTTAACCCTTTACTGCTAGTTCATTTTCACCTCCATATACCAAGAATGAATCCTTAGTCCTTTTAAGGTACTTGAGGATATTCTTGACTGCTGTCCAGTGACCTTCACCTGGATTCGACTGGTATCTGCTCGTTATGCTCAAAGAATACGAGACATCCGGACGAGTACATATCATTGCATACATGATAGATCCAATTGCCGAAGCATAAGGGATCTTTCTCAAACGCTCCTCATCATCTTGTGATTGAGGACATTGGGCCTTAGAAATCTTTACACCATGATTTATGGGTAAGTGTCCTCTTTTTGCCTCTTGCATGCTGAACCGTTTCAGCACTTTATCAATATACGTACTCTGACTTAGGCCGATCAATTTTCTCGATCTATCTCGATAGATCTTGATACCTAAAATGTAGGCTGCATTGCCTAAATCTTTCATGGAGAAACATTTTCCTAACCATGTTTTTACATCTTGTAATGAAGGAATGTCATTCCCAATAATTAATATGTCGTCAACATATAATATTAGGAATACAATGTGACTCCCACTAACCTTTTTATATACAAAAGGTTCATCTTCATTTTTAATGAAACCAAACTTTTTGATTGCTTCATCAAATCGAAGATTCCAACTCCGAGAGGCTTGCTTCAATCCATAAATGGATCGTTCCAGCTTACATACCTTTCCAACATCCTTTGGAATGACAAAACCCTCAGGTTGTGTCATGTACACATCCTCAAGGAGATTTCCGTTAAGGAAAGCAGTTTTGACATCCATCTGCCAGATTTCGTAATCATAAAAAGCTGCAATAGCAAGTAAGATCCTGATGGATTTAACCATTGCCGCTGGAGAGAAGGTTTCATCATAGTCAACACCTTGAATTTGTTTGAAACCTTTTGCTACCAGTCGGCCTTTATAGGTTTGTACATTACCATCCATGTCGGTTTTCTTCTTGAAAACCAATTTGCACCCGATTGGTTTTACCCCTTCGGGTGGATCAACCAAAGTCCATACTTGGTTAGTATACATGGATTCCATTTCAGATCTCATGGCTTCAAGCCATCTCTCAGAATCTGGTCCATTTATAGCTTCTTGGTAGGAAGCAGGCTCATCCTGATCTATGAGCATCACATCGCCATTTTGAGTTACAAGATATCCATAATATCTCTCAGGCTCTTGGCGTGTCCTACCAGATCTACGAATTTCTTGTGTAATTTGAGCAGGTTCACTTTCCACAACATTTTGTGGTTCCTGCTCATGTTCCAACTCAAGTTCAATGATATTCTGTTGTTCTTGAATTTCTTCAAGTTCTACTTTCCTCCCACTGTTTCCTTTAGAGACAAATTCTCTTTCTACAAAAATACCAGTTCGAGCAACAAACACTTTGTTCTCAGAAGGTTTGTAGAAATAATACCCTTTTGTTTCCTTTGGGTATCCCACAAAATTACATTTGTCAGATTTGGGTCCGAGCTTGTCAGAATTCAGACGTTTTATAAACGTCTCGCAACCCCAAATCTTCATGAACGACATACTAGGATGTTTCCCAGTCCACATCTCATATGGCGTCTTCTGAACCATTTTTGTAGGAACATGGTTTAGTGTGAATGCAGCTGTCTCTAGGGCATGACCCCAGAAGCTTATTGGAAGATCTGCATGACTCATCATTGATCGTACCATGTCCAACAAGGTTCGATTCCTCCTCTCAGACACACCATTCCATTGTGGTGTTCCAGGTGGAGTGAGCTGTGATATAATACCACACTCCTTTAGAAGGTCATCAAAGTCTTGGCTTAAGTATTCACCTCCTCGATCAGATCGAAGGGCTTTTATGCTTTTGCCAAATTGGTTTTGAACTTCATTCTTGAATTCCTTAAACTTTTCAAAGGATTCGGATTTGTGTCTCATAAGATATACATATCCATATCTATTGAAGTCGTCAGTAAATGTAATGAAGTAATAAAACCTACCTCTTGCTAACGAAATCATGGGTCCACATACATCACTATGTATAAGTCCCAATATATCGCTAGCCCGTTCACTGTGTCCAGTGAAAGGGGCTTTAGTCATCTTGCCTAATAAACAAGATTCACATTTTTCATATGATTCAAAATCAAATGAATCCAAAAATCCATCTTTATGGAGTTTTGATATGCGTTTCTCATTTATATGGCCTAAACGACAATGCCAGAGATATGTCGGATTTGAATCATTTGATTTAAATCGTTTTGTATTTATGTTATAGATAGGCATTTCCAAATCAAGAATATAAAGACCGTTAAACAATTGTGCAACACCATAACAGATATCATTTAAGTAAAACGAACAACGATTGTTCTTAATTACAAATGAAAAACCTTTCTTGTCCAAACAAGAAACAGAAATAATGTTTTTGCTTATAGCAGGCACAAAATAACAATCCTCTAATTCTAATACTAGCCCATTGGGCAAAGATAAATGATAAGTTCTTACGGCCAGTGCAGCAACTTTTGCTCCATTCCCAACACGTAGGTCAACCTCACCTTTTCCCAAAGTCCTACTTCTTTGAAGTTCCTGCACATTTACACATATGTGAGAACCACATCCAGTATCCAAAACCCATGATGTAGAAGTAGACGGGTTAATTTCTATAACATATATACCTGGATCAGAAGTCACACTTCCTTTAGATTTCTTCACTTCTTCCAAATAAGCATGACAATTCATTTTCCAGTGTCCAGGTTTTCCACAAAAGTGACAATCACCTTCTTTAGCCACCCCACCTTTAGGCTTTAAACCTTTTTGGTTCTGGGATTAGGTCTAGCACCAGATTTAGATCCTATCTTTTTCTTGGCCTTCCAATTTCCCTTAGCATTACCCTTTTGTACCATCATTATGGTAGCGGGTGCTGCCTTTTTCATGTTGTTCTCAGCAGTTCTTAACATGCTCAACAACTCAGTAAGGGGTTTCTCAATTTCATTCATTAGATAATTCATTACAAATTGAGAGTAGTTGCTGTTCAATGATTGTAAGACAAGATCAATTTGGGCTTCTGCAGTTATTGGAAAACCCAACCTATCAAGGTACTCAATATACCCAATCATTTTTAGCACATGTGGACCAACTGGGTCACGTTCACCCATCTTGCAGTGATACAACGCTTTGCTTGTATCATACCTTTCCTGTCGAGCATGCCCTTGAAACAATTTCTTGAGATGCTCGATCATCTCATAAGCATCCATCAACTCATGTTGCTTCTGAAGCTCAGGGGTCATGGTTGCTAACATGAGACAACTCATGTCCAGAGCATCATCTTGATGCTTCTTGTAAGCATTATGCTCTGCACGTGGTGCAGTGACAGCTGGAGCTTCAGGAATCGGTCCATCAAGGACATATAGCTTACGCTCTTGTTTGAGGACAATCCTCAAATTCCTGTGCCATTCTAGGAAATTAATCCCACTCAGCTTGTCCTTCTCAAGGACTGATCGTAGTGAAAGACTACTTGTATTGTTGATGTTTGCCATTTGATATCTACAATTTATAAGTGCCAAATGATAAGTCAATTTGCAGAGTTGATATTATGTAATTTGATAATAGTATATTCAAAATATACTCCCACTGTTTTATTCAAATTAATAGCCCTCGCCATTAACTCGAAAAGCATTTTTCTATTAAATCTTTCTAGTGAGCCAAGATCCATATTTCATTATGACTTAAGTTAGCTTTGGCTAATCTCTTAAAACACAATTATTTAGGTAGACAACGTTTTTGTCAATTATATCATATATAACTCTTGGATAGTTTGGTAAGCAACATTTGTTTCTAGTCCATCTAATGGTACCCACCAAACTCTATGCCTCTAAGTCCTCAATCCTATTGAGATAACTTAGTTAAGTCAGGCCCAAATATTTTAACAGTTTGGATATCACAATTATCCTATCGCATCTTACCAAGATAAATAGGGTACTTTGCTTTGGCAAACCTACATCTATTAATCAAAGTCTTGATGAGTGTTTTTCATTGGAAGGCATCTGATTTAGACTTAATAATTTAATGAGGGATTTTATTAATTAATTCAGATCTCACCATTTATAATCTCATTAAACATGCACATTATTTATCACATCATATCACATACAAGCATAAATAAAGTGCAAAATTAAATGTGTCACAGTTATGGCTCAATCCACTGTCAATCTTTTCAAGCTAATGAAAGATTGAAGGTCAATCTAAGGTGGTAAAAGACTTTAAAATAAAATGCTTCCTCAAGCATGTGCCTCCTTTCCATCAACATCTTTTATCGTGTTCTCCATCTTGACATCTTCATCGATTACAGATTATTACATGACATAAAGAAACCTCGAGTTACATTCGAGGGGATTTAGATGAGAAGAGAATATTACATTAGAGTTTATAGAAAGGCACGACATGCAAGCCGTATTTTAAAACCAAAAACCACTAACCTATGGGTCAAAAGGTCATAACTGTGCACCATGCATATCACAATAAGCACATAACAATTTATATATAATTAAAGAAAACTATATATAACATGTAGGGGTTGTGACGCCCCCAAATCCAGGTTCTCTAACCTCAGATTCAGTGCTCACAATCCAAGGAAAAATCCAAATTTTCAAATATAACCAGAAATTGAAAATTTTAAAATCCATCAAAACCATATATCGTTATTATTGGGGACACGACCATCGTGCGCTACGACGGGGAGTCCAGGGGGGACTCCCCCCTGACCGTGCAGCCGGGTAGGAAATTTTTTTTAATTACAATCTGTATTGCAGAATTTTTCCTTATATTTAATCCACCAAAACCGTCATAATAACAATATACTCGGTACATATCATATATGTCCAGATTCAATGAATCATATTAAACCGAATCTGCAAAACAGAATATCATATACTCAATTTTAGATCGGTAAAATGATATCATCATATATCATATATATATATATATTCCAATTTCAGATCGTTAAAATCAGATCACCATATATCATATATATCGATTCCAATTTCAGATCAGTAAAATCAGATCGAAAAAGTTTCAGATCGGTAAAATCAGATCATCATATATCATATATATCGATTCCAATTTCAGATCGGTAAAATCAGATCGGAAAAGTTTCAGATCGGTAAAATCAGATCATCATATATCATATATATCGATTCCAATTTCAGATCGGTAAAATCAGATCGGAAAAGTTTCAGATTGGTAAAATCAGATCATCATATATCATATATATCGATTCCAATTTCAGATCGGTAAAATCAGATCGGAAAAATTTCAGATCAGAAAATTTTTTTTGATCGGAAAATAAAATATATCAAATATATCTATTCCAATAAACACGTAATCTGAATCAATCGTTTCGTAAGTAGCTCTGATACCACTGTTGGGTTTCGGTACAGAAAAATACAGCGGAAATTGAACAATTCAAAGTAATTTTCGAAACCCCAAAACAGGATCCATGCGAAAATCAATTAATTCAGAGGGTAGAAATTTTACCGATTAGATTTGCTAGAACCGATCCGGTCGAATCTTTAACGCAATTCAAGCGGACTGCGTCTCTACGGTATCCACACGAACGCTCGGAACGAATCGTCCTACGATCTGCAGAAGAGGGAGTGTGGTACTAGCCACCAAGGATGGATTTTCAGAACTTTTCTCTCTAGCTTCTCTCTCAAGAGCGGCTAGGGTTTGGTTATGAAATGAGATGTGTGTTCAAAGTGGAGGCTACATATCATATATATAGCGAAATAAAAACCACTATTCAAAACCCTAATTTGTAAAATCCGAATATATATATATATATATATATATATATATATATCTTAATTAAGTCTTACTTAATTAATATACCTATATATATAAATTATCCTATTAATTTAAATTCGTAATTTAAATACTATCGATCATATTGATATATTTAAATCCTTTAAATTAATTCCCTTTTAATAACGTTCTATGTGTGTGACCCTATAGGTTATTATTACGTTGGCAATAATTTTAAAATCATATTATAAAATTATAAACAGTGAGCGGCATCTAGTAATGCATCACTGCTACCCAAGTAATAATAAGATCGATGATTCGATGCAACCTTTTCGTGACCAATGTTTCAATGTAATCTAATCCTTTTAACCTCAATATCCAAGATTAAACTCGAGTCATGGAATCTGTCATACTCTTCATAATTTAATCTGAGTTTTCTTGATCAATGAGTAGACTATATAATACAAATCACTATTTGAGCATGGCCATGCATTTCATAGTCCTACTCAATCAAGAGGCCTATGGATATCATCCCTAATATATAGGAGGGTTAAATTCCATCTAGATCACTCATATTCCTCACACGATTCATGATGTACCCAATAATCATCTTTATAGTCCACCCTGTTAAAGGTGACATTTGATGATATCAAAGTACATAAATTCCCGTGTAGTAATATAGTGATTTCAGGTCGAAGGACCATTACATCATTGTCACTATGAGAATTGTCAATGACATTTTACAAAATATTCCACATAGAATTCTCATGGTGGGTCTGTCCAGTACATCGTTCTCTAATATGTACCTATGCATTGACTTAATATCTCATATATTTATGACCATTGAGATTTGGTCATCAGTCAATCCACATACTAGTCTCAATGCATTATTGTTGTCCCATCAACAATGATACTCGACTAGGGACATTTAAGAACAATGATACTAATAGTAATTATATAATCTCATGTTCAAGTCACATACTTGCAACTATATAATTTGTATCACTATTCTAAGGATTTTTATTATGTTGTCATTTATATAACGCAGTAAATAAAATCACAATAAAAGCATTCATTTATGCAATCAAATATAATATCAAAACGTTAAGCAATTATATCAAATAATTGGCCTCTAGGGCATAATCTCTAACACCTACGAATCCAGCAGTAATGATAGAAACAAGTCTATTCAACCGGCCTTAGAAAAATCTAGTAAACACGATAATACATCATATCAAAACTCATTAGTAATTTCTCAATCAATCATCAAATCTTATACTGTTATCATTAATATAGTGCGTGTGTGCTCCACAACAATGTTAACTGATATAAAATCAAATTTAACACATAATAAGTCTATTCGAAGGCATCATACGGTGTAAACTCAAGAAATATAAAAACAAGCTAGATCCAACTAAAATTAAACAATTACCAATATCGAGAGTCAACATGGGATACTTATGCTTCATTTTTCATCTACGTGGGCTTTTTGCTCTTATTTCCCGTTTTATTCATTTTTTTCTTTCGAATGATGGATAGTGAGTGCGTTTTACGCTCCATCTCACGCCTGTGTTTATGGGGAGTGCATTTCACGCTTCTTCTCGACCCACCACGTGACTCAATTTATTCAACTCAATATCATTTTTTTCGAAGCTTATATACCCCACTTTTTCCCCCAAACTTAGGTTCTTGTGTAACTTTAGCCATCACTACTTGTTCTGGTCATTATTTTATTCAAACTAGCATTATCCTTTAGAATCCCATTATGTATCAATTAAAACTCAATCATTCAACAAGTTGTTTTTACTGTGCTATCCTTATTATACCAGTTTCAAACAGAAAAAGACTCAATTCATAACAAGAAATCACATCAAAACTCTAATAGTCAGTACTATACTTGTCTACACAATTCCAATCTCATCATTGGCCAAAATAAACTGTAACTATCTAACAGCTGGAATCATGCAAGACTACTCTACTATGCAAACTATTATGCAATTACACTACATGAATGCAAACATAAATAACCCTAAATTATTTAACTCCCCCAAACTTAACAATTACAATGTCCTCATTGTAAAATAAAGCATAAAGTGGACGAGGACTTCCCTGTAATCATTTAAGCTTGTGGTGATGGTGGCGTTGGCGGCGTTGGCGACGACGATCATTTTCCTATCCATTGAACCTCCAATACCTGCAATGAAGAGAGACAACGTGGATTAGAATAACACTTGGATTCCTACCTAATAAATAAACTAGGAAAGTATATAAATAAATAAAAAAAATTCTTGGGTTGCCTCCCAGTTAGCGCTTGAATTATAGTCTTTCAGCCTGACTTTGTCTGGTCAGCGCTATACAATTTCTCTTCGATAGTTGAGGAACCCTCCATCCATTGGAAATAATGTAGCTTTTGGTAGGTTCCCAATTGTGATAGCCATTGCATTAAAGTCACCTAGCATGCTCTGATTTAGTATGCTCTCAATCAAGAACGTCCCACAGCTAGGTGTTTTCTCCATTATGTATATGATCACTTTGGGGCATGAAAGCTTGTCACACATAATGGGCTCTTCGTCTATCTTCTATTTCTCTTCCCACCATGGATTCAAAATTGTACATACTCTTTTGTCATCAAGAGCTTCGCCGACAACATGACTACCAAGAGGGTATGCTTTTACAAATCTGGCTGACTCTTTGTTCTTTGGTGGAGACCTATTTAGATCTTCGTCGACCTCTATTTTATTATCCCCAATTATCTCCACACTTTCGATATCTTGTGGCTCATCCAGTAGTAGATTTGGCTCAGGCACTTCATCAATCTTGGAATCCTCGTCATAGCACCAATTGTTTTGAGGACAGTTGTTCAAGGCTTTGAGTATTTGATCTATCTGGTTCTGCAGATTGTGAATTGACCGCTCTTGATTTATCCTCCTCTCCTCATTTGATGCTATGAACTTGGACAACAATTCCTCCAACTTTGACTTTTCTTCTTTTAATGGAGGTTGATATGAGAAATCTGGCATGTATGTTGGATCTGGAATAGAGTATTGGTCTTGATAGTTGTAGCTCCATGAAGAATCTGGGTGATACCCCCAAACTTGATCATAAATATCATATGCAAACTGATTGAGGTAGTTACCACCATACTGTACCGGTCCAAGATTGATGGTGCATTGATTACTCGGGGGATTTCCAGCACAATAGTCACAAATAACTGCAATCCTTTGACTCATTTGGGCTGCAAAAATGTCCAACTTCCTCAAAAGTTCTTCAATCTGTGCTGACATTGCGGAAAATGTCGCGAGTCTGTCAATCTCTGCTCCCCTTGGCTGAGTCATTCTTGCCATCCTTCGACTCCATTGGGCTCGAATAACCTCCAACGTCTTCGAAGTTGCCTCAATTTGTATTGGCTCTATTGAAGATGTATTAAGTCCATCAATCCCTATTTCCCTTGGTTGAGTCATGTTCGTGTATGGCCATTGATACGCAAAGTCATCCATGGTACCTGAAAAGAGAGAAATATAGGAAGAGAATTAAAAATAAAAATAAAAATGTTTAAATTAAGACTAATTTGATTAAAATTAATATTGGCAAAGAGATATTAAACTAATTCCCCGGCAACGGCGCCAAAAACGTGTTGGGTAAAATCTATATACGCACAACACGCAAGTATACGTGGTCAACAAGTAATAAAGTGAAAGTAGAGTATCGTTTCCACGAGGAATTGTTTAATAGAAAATTACCAAGTACTAACGCGTAACCAACTCAATCTTATTTAAACGAATGAATTTCCAATTATATAAACTAAATTATTTAATTACACTAATTCTAATTATCACTAATTAAAAATTAGATTACAGATATTTAAGATCACAAATTCACTTATTGCTTCATTTAAGTTAACACACTTCTCATCAATTATTCTCTATCCTGAATTGTTAATCAAGAACACTAAAGAAGATAAAACCACCTCTCGATGCATAATACCCATATTAACGTCAATCCACAATTAAGATAGAAATCTGTTAAACACCTTAATAAACTAACCCACTATATCTTTATCTGAATTACAATTGAAAAAGGTTGAAGAATAAGTTTTCTATCCAATTACATGTGATGTCAAGCGTATCTCTACCTTAACAATAATCAAAAATCTGCTATTGACAAAATTCATGACACATGCTATCATGATAAGATCTAAATCAATACTTCATCTCTCGAGTTCATATAGATTATCACGGTAATTAATTGCCAATCAATTAAACAATTTAGTCCAAATCATAATAGACAATCCTCACATTAGAAAATAATAATTGATAGCGAAGCATATTAAAATAAACTACACAATAAGATCCATTGTAATCTCAAACAAAGAATTAGTTCATGATTATTGAATTAAAACTAAGAATACACAATTGAATAAACAATAAAAGACAAAGATAGAAGAATATGAGAAGATAGAATCTATTATCTGTAGATTTGATGTTCCCTCTTTGCTCCTACTTTGATTCTTCAATGGTGTCCAAGTTGTTTCATTCTCCAAATCTAACAAGAACTAGTGTTTTTGATCTAATTTACTCTAATCTAATCTAATCTAATTGGATCCTCTATCTAGTCACTAATCTCTCCAATCCTTGTGAATCTCTTCCTTATATAAGTCTCTTCATATGTCTTTAAGTCCTCTTGAAAGTTCTCTTGGAAGTCCTTGTGTAAATCGGATCGAAACAATCCTTCCTGGACTCAAATTGGATCAAAATTCACACTTTTTGCACATTTTCTGGGCTACCCCCGCCCTGGTGTGGGTTTATTCTTGTTTTGGGACCGCCCCGACGGGCTAGGGTTCTAACTTGTGGCTGGTACGCCCACCCCGACGGTGGTTTTGTGATTGAAAATTTTCTACTCTGACATCCTTTGGGAAAACGGCCATAACTTTTGATACAGGAAGCGTTATGAGGCCTTCCACCTATCAAATCAAAGATATCGACGAGATCTACAACTTTCATTCTTCGCAAATTAAGAAATAACTAACGGATGAAGGTCGAAATTAGGCTGTAAGTGACTGCTATGTAAATGGCCACCCAAAACAGTGACGTTCGATGTCTGTTGGTACAAATGTCATAACTCTTGCATCCGAACTCCGATTTGAATGATTCAAGATATTTCGGAAAGCTAAGAAGAAGCTCTACAATATAATCCAAGTTCCAAACCAAAAATATAAAATAAACATAAAAGCCCAAATGATGCCCGAATTGCTTTTCTTTGCGTTTTCATACCAATTCTTTGCGATTTCAAATCCCAAGCATATAATCTACAAAAGGAACACAAAATGCATGAAAAGTAACTAAGAAATATGAGATTAAGAAAATAATTCAAGTAATAGATACCGGATAAGTAGGTACAAAACCTACTTATCACATCCACTGTTTATAAGTCTTGTTTGGTTCAAATCGGTACCCTCACATTACCTGTCGATCTTATTTCCTTAAAAATAATTGCATTTGATGTTATTTTAGGGATAGATTGGTTAACTACTCATCATACAAAAATTGATTATTTTCGTAAGGTTGTTAGCTTTCATATTCCAAACCAGCCTATTATGTGAATTCAAGCAACCAAACCACTAAAGTCAATCACTATCATATCAAGCCATAAAGCTATTCATTTATTAAAAATAGATGTCAAGCTTTCTTAGTCCATGTTATAGATTTAAACAAAAATACGTCAGATTTGAATGATATTTCTATTGAAGTCTAGGACACAGAGTCTTAATAAATCTTCAAGAGTTTGAATAGTCCTCTCTGATTGTCCGTCCGTTTGAGGATGGTATGCCGAACTGAATCGTAACTCCGTACCCATAGCTTTATGCAAGCTAACCCAAAATCTTGAAGTAAATCTTGGGTCACGATCCGAAACTATGGATACTGGCATGCCATGCAATCTTACAATCTCATTTATGTACATTTGAGCAAGACGTTCAAGGGAATAAGTCTCTCGTATCGGCAAGAAATGAGCAGACTTGGTTAATCTATCAACAATAACCCAAATAGCATTGATGCCTTGAGAAACCGTAGGAAGACCCGTAACGAAATCCATAGTAATGTGTTCCCACTTCCATTTCGGAATCTCAAGTGGTTGCAATGGACCCTTTGGCACTTGATGCTCCGCCTTTACACGTTGACAAGTTAAACACGTTGAAATAAACTTTGCAATCTCTCTTTCATATTGTTCCACCAAAATGTATGTCGAAGGTCACGATACATTTTGGTACTTCCAGGATGAATTGCAAACGGTGTATTGTGTGCCTCCATCATGATCTTGTACTTCAAATCAGGATTGTTAGGAACACAAAGTCTGGAGTGGACTCGAAGTATTCCTTCTTCATCAATTCTCGCTTCTGGAATGGCACCTTCTTGTACTTTCGTCTTCATATGCATCAGCTCCGGATCGCTGGCTTGAGCAACCTTAACTTTTTCTATTAAAGTTGGCTCTATGCGTATACTTGACATCATTGCACTCATTCCTGCATATGATCTTCTACTCAATGCGTCAGCTACCACGTTCGCTTTTCCAGGATGGTATTGAATAGTGTGGTCATAATCTTTCAACAACTCGAGCCAACGTCGTTGCCGCATGTTGAGTTCTTTTTGAGTGAAGAAATATTTGAGGCTTTTATGATCTGAATATATCTCCACTTTCTCCCAGTATAGATAGTGCCTCCAGATCTTTAGCGCGAAAACGACTGCTGCCAACTCTAGATCATGAGTAGGATAATTCCTCTCATACTCTTTAAGTTGTCGCGAGGCATAGGCTATGACTTTCCCACGTTGCATGAGAACACATCCTAACCCTTTGCCTGAAGCATAGCTGTAGATAACAAATCCATCCGAACCAGATGGTATTGTTAGAACAGGTGCCGAAATAAGTCTCCTCTTAAGCTCTTGGAAACTCTTCTCGCATTCCTCATTCCATACGAATTTTGTATCCTTCCGAGTTAGCTGAGTTAATGGAGTAGCAATTCGAGAAAACCCTTCCATGAATCTCCGATAATAACCAGCTAAGCCCAAAAAGCTACGTACTTCAGTGACCGACTTCGGTTGCTCCCAACTTTGTATTGCTTCAATCTTCGTCGGGTCAACAGATACTCCATTTTTTGACACCACGTGCCCAAGGAATGCTACTTCCTCAAGCCAGAACTCGCATTTCTTCAACTTAGCATATAACTTGTTTTCACGAAGCCTTTGGAGTACCAGCTTCAAATGGTGCTCATGATCTTCATGGCTTTTGGAATATATGAGGATGTCATCAATAAAGACAACGACGAATTGATCCAAATAATCTTTGAATACTCGGTTCATCATATCCATGAAAGCAGCAGGAGCATTAGTCAATCCAAAAGACATAACTAAGAATTCATAATGCCCATACCGAGTTCTGAAGGCAGTCTTTGGAATATCCTCAGTTCTAATTTTCAGCTGATGATATCCAGATCGAAGATCGATTTTTGAAAAGAATTGTGCTCCTTGCAACTGGTCAAACAAGTCATCAATACGAGGTAGAGGATACCTATTCTTGATGGTGACATGGTTCAATTCCTGATAGTCAATACAAAGTCGCATACTCCCGTCTTTCTTCTTTACGAATAAAACAGGAGCACCCCAAGGAGATGTACTAGAACGAATGAAACCGATGTCCAATAACTCCTGTAGTTGGACTTTTAACTCCTGAAGTTCAATAGGAGCCATTCGATATGGGGTTTTAGAAATGGGCTTTGTACCAGGTTCAAGATCGATAAAGAATTCAACTTCACGTTCTGGGGGTAGACCGGGAAGTTCTTCAGGAAATACGTCAGGAAAGTCAATAACAACAGGAATATTATTCAATTTTGACGTGTCTTTATTCAAATCCATAACATGGGCTAAGAAAGCTTGACATCCGTTTTTCAATAAACGAATAGCTTTATGATTAGATATGATAGTGATTGATTTTAATGGTTTAGTTACCTGAATTCGAACAACATGTTGATTAGGAATATGAAAACTAACAACCTTACGAAAACAATCAATTTTGGCATGATGAGTAGTTAACCAATCAATCCCTAAAATCACATCAAAAGCAAGTATCTTTAAAGAGATCAGGTCAACAGGTAAGGTGATGGTGCCAACTTGAATGAAACAAGATTTATAAACAGTGGATGTGATAAAAGTTTCTCCTAACGGAGTTTCCACAGATAGGTCAAAGTCTAATTTCTCCGGAGTCAAGTTTAAACGTTGAACGCAAGCAGAAGAGATAAATGAATGGGTAGCACCGGTATCAAGTAAGGTATAAACTTCGCAAGAATTTATAAATAGCTTACCCTTGATCACCTCGTTTGGGTTCCTCGCATGTTGACCAGTCACAACAAACGCTCTTCCAGGAACCATTGACTTTGGCTTTTCTGGGACAGTCTTTTGAGTCACCGTCCCCGCTGAACTAGGTTTTGCTACCGTACAATCTCGAGCGATATGTCCTTCCTTTCCACAATTATAGCATACCTTGAACTGTTGTGGGCAGTTTGGACTGATATGTCCCTCTTTCCCGCATTTGTAGCATATGACCGGTGGTCTTTCTCCTCCCTTAGAACCAGTTGATGCCGGCACTGTCGTCTTCACATGGTCGTTGTTAAATCTCCTCTTTTTAAAATCTCCTCCTTACTCGCTTCTTCTATTTTCATGGCCATGATTACCACCAAAGTGGTTACCATTTTTGTCCGTCTTTTTCTTTCTCCACTGGTTATCGTTATTTTGTTGACTTCTATCTCCGGTATGATCCTGATTGTGGTACCTCGGTTGACCGTACTCGTTATCTCGCTCCAACAATTGAGCCCTGTTAACAACATCTGAATAGAGAGAAAATTTATGACAAATGAGATATTGTCGTATGCCGGGTTTCAAACCTCTCAGAAACATCCGCGTCATACGTTCCTCATTCTCCACCAAATGAGGTGCAAACCTGGATAACTCTGCAAACTTTGCCTCGTACTGAGACACCGTCATGTTATTTTGTTCTAATCTGATGAACTCCACTTCCTTCATATGACGAACACTTTCAGGAAAGTATTTGTCATTAAATAGTTTCTGAAACGTCTCCCAAGACATGCTGAGTGCGGCTGGATGGGTACGCTTCACAGACTCCCACCAGTAGTCTGCCTCGCCACGGAACATAAAGGTGGCGAATGGAACCTTCTGTTCCTCCGTACAACCCGAGACATCGAATATCTTGGTAATTTGCTTGACCCATGTCTCCGCCATGATCGGATCTGGCTTTCCCTTAAATTCTGGTGGTCCCAACTCTTTGAACTGCTTGGCTGTGACAACCCGTGAATTGTTATCATTTCCTCCTGTATTTTGAACACGAGTCTCCCTCGTCTGATTTTGCATGAACTGCAAAAAACTTCTAAACATTGCGTCGTTCATCGTCTGATCAGTGGTGTTGTTCACAGGAGGAACATTGCCAGCCTGTTGCACGTTCTCCTCGTTAGTAAGTACAGGCATCTCCACGGTCTCATTAACTCCACTGTTAACATTCTCGGTTGCCATTCTTAAATACTGCCATAAAACAAGGGTTAATTAAGCAAATCACATATCACATAATATCCCTATATACTAACCAACTAACAAATAAGCTTAGGTAGGACACACTAGCGAAGGAATTACTCGTCTCTCCCCTCCTAGTTCTATTCCCTGATCTCCGCCAGAGATCATATCCCTAAGCTCTGATACCAACTGTGACGCCCCCAAAATAGGTCCATTCCATCCAACCCATTTTGAGTCGCCAAATACATGGTACAGAAACAACCACAACTTTTACAACCCATAAACTGTGAGTTTGAATACAAACATTGTCATCTAGACAATATACATACCCAACTATGTCCTCAATACAATTATTGATATATTATTTTACAAAAATGGTGACGACTACTAAACAACTCTCTCAAGGACCATCAATTCATACCCCGACTCGTACCCGCTATATTCTCGTCTCCTGAGAAGAAAAATGGAACAAAAAGGAAAAGGGTGAGCTCAACTAGCTCAGTAAAGAATATTATGACTAAGATAATATACAACAAATTATCGTTAGTCTTCAACAGGGAAAAATCTGATAGAATACAATAGACAACAAGTTTTAAATCAATATTCGCAGCGGAAAATATTAATTCATAGAAGAGTTACGTAGAGGATGAAATCTACTAATGTATATGAATTTAACAGTCCATCAACAGTATTTTTTATCCCTTTAACATCAATCAATGCACATCTTGAATCATATATTCATCCATGCACTACAGGCTAAGGATATTCATCTGTTGGTCATGTTCATCTAAACACCTGTTCATCTTTGCACTACGGGCCAAAGATATTCATCAGAAATCATTCATCTTTGCACTACAGGCCAAAGATATTCAATAATAACCTTCTTTAAGACTGAAGATGATAAAAAAATATTTTTAAAGAAGCGAATCCAGTGAAACAAAATGACAAGGATTAAGGATTAAGGATTCGTACTTTGTTTTATCCATGTCCAAAAATACCTCAAAAATAATCATAGTGGTGTAAAATTCAAGAATGATCAAAACATGGATACAATCAAAGCTAGTATCCACAATAGATATTTTGGACGAAAAGAAAAAAAAATAATTTTTCTGTGAATAGTGCCGTATTCGTGAATAGTGCCGTATACGTGAATAGTACCGTATACGTGAATAGTAACTCCGGCACAAAAAGTTCCAAATTTGATAAAAAAGTTCACCAATATTCCGGCATAATGATATTGAAGAAAAAATATCATTTGAGAAGAAAATAACATCCCTTACCTCAAAATAGCCGTACTTCTGACTGAATTTCGGTATAGTGCTGACAGAAACTCGCACCGTATAGCAACACTCAAAGTATACTCACAAGAATACGCTCGATAATATAGAGAGAGAAAGAGAGAAAACTTTGTTTCTGGTGTGATTTTCAATTCTAACCTAGCCCTCTATTTATAGGAAAATGTTAGAACGCCAAAGGAGACTAAATTAATATAATATTAATATTTACAAAACATTCAAGCCAACCACCAAGGAATCTGATTTTAGCCATCAAACACATGTTAAAGATGCCCACCAACCTTTGAAAAACGTTTTTGTTGATAATAATAATTAAAACTTCCAAAAATCAATTATTTCGGAACTCCGGAACTTCAATAATTCACAATAAATAGCTCCTTTGTCAGAAAATTCGAATCTCACGGCTTTCCATGGGAAATTCCATTCTCTACAACTTTGCAGAAGAAAACTTTTCCAAATTCTAAATAGAAATTGACCGAAATTCACAAACGGGCGATTTTACAGTCTATACTCAATTTTTGGTCAAAAATTCTGTCCACCGACACACAAAACATGTGTTAAACATTTAATGCCACAAAAATACTCTACCTCCTCATATACTCATATCCCACATTCATTATAAAAATATCACTGTTAATATATTATTAAAATAATATATTTAAATGAATTATTTTATCAGAAAAAGATAAAATATTAATTTTCAACAATTGTTACATTAAAATTTTTTCTCCATCTATATCCACATAAATAAATATTTTCTTTATCATAATAATCAATAATTAATTATTAAAAATAATATTACAGAATCACAGTACTGACAACCAGGCTGTTCCCAGGATAGAGGGGGCTTTCCAATAAGGATTTCTCCTTACTGGCGCGCAATTAGATGACCAAACCTCTTCTTGACAGAACTTTCTAGACATTGCCAATAATGTTATCTGATAATATTATTCAAATAATATGAATTATTGATCTGATAATGGAAAATACTGTGCAATGACAAACAATAAAAATATAAATATCAATGCAGCAATTATTGAATCAATAAAGTAATGAACAATAACTCCTGTAGCAATTATTGAGTAGTGCCTTCTTACGTAAGGATCAATAATTCAAAATACTGTGCAATACCGTGTGCCACCGTGCAACAACGCGTATTACTGTATTTTAACCACCGGGTATTCCAACAGTGTAAACGGTAACAACTACGCCGTTATTTTTAAACAGCTTATATTTGTCGTTTTCTTCCTCCAATCGCTTTCCGTTATGGGGCCCACACATGGTTGCGCCGTCGTACGAATATTCCCTGACAGTACGAATATTCCACGACCAAACGAATATTCCCCGACAACAATGAATATTTTATAACCACTTGCTTATTTTGAAATGTTTGCGTATTTTACCCATAACTATCCACATTATTCAAATCAACCCTTACTATTCAAAATAATAATTAAAAGAAATTAAATTTCATTTATTAATTATTTGGGGTCTTACAGGATAAGTAGGTACAAAACTTACTTATCATATCCACTGTTTATAAGTCTTGTTTGGTTCAAATCGGTACCCTCACATTACCTGTTGATCTTATTTCCTTAAAAATAATTGCATTTGATGTTATTTTAGGGATAGATTGGTTAACTACTCATCATACAAAAATTGATTATTTTCGTAAGGTTGTTAGCTTTCATATTCCAAACCAGCCTATTATGTGAATTCAAGCAACCAAACCACTAAATTCAATCACTATCATATCAAGCCATAAAGCTATTCATTTATTAAAAATAGATGTCAAGCTTTCTTAGTCCATGTTATAGATTTAAACAAAAATACGTCAGATTTGAATGATATTTCTATTGAAGTCTAGGACACAGAGTCTTAATAAATCTTCAAGAGTTTGAATAGTCCTCTCTGATTGTCCGTCCATTTGAGGATGGTATGCCGAACTGAATCGTAACTCCGTACCCATAGCTTTATGCAAGCTAACCCAAAATCTTGAAGTAAATCTTGGGTCACGATCCGAAACTATGGATACTGGCATGCCATGCAATCTTACAATCTCATTTATGTACATTTGAGCAAGACGTTCAAGGGAATAAGTCTCTCGTATCGGCAAGAAATGAGCAGACTTGGTTAATCTATCAACAATAACCCAAATAGCATTGATGCCTTGAGAAACCGTAGGAAGACCCGTAACGAAATCCATAGTAATGTGTTCCCACTTCCATTTCGGAATCTCAAGTGGTTGCAATGGACCCTTTGGCACTTGATGCTCCGCCTTTACACGTTGACAAGTTAAACACGTTGAAATAAACTTTGCAATCTCTCTTTTCATATTGTTCCACCAAAATGTATGTCGAAGGTCACGATACATTTTGGTACTTCCAGGATGAATTGCAAACGGTGTATTGTGTGCCTCCATCATGATCTTGTACTTCAAATCAGGATTGTTAGGAACACAAAGTCTGGAGTGGACTCGAAGTATTCCTTCTTCATCAATTCTCGCTTCTGGAATGGCACCTTCTTGTACTTTCGTCTTCATATGCATCAGCTCCGGATCGCTGGCTTGAGCAACCTTAACTTTTTCTATTAAAGTTGGCTCTATGCGTATACTTGACATCATTGCACTCATTCCTGCATATGATCTTCTACTCAATGCGTCAGCTACCACGTTCGCTTTTCCAGGATGGTATTGAATAGTGTGGTCGTAATCTTTCAACAACTCGAGCCAACGTCGTTGCCGCATGTTGAGTTCTTTTTGAGTGAAGAAATATTTGAGGCTTTTATGATCTGAATATATCTCCACTTTCTCCCCGTATAGATAGTGCCTCCAGATCTTTAGCGCGAAAACGACTGCTGCCAACTCTAGATCATGAGTAGGATAATTCCTCTCATACTCTTTAAGTTGTCGCGAGGCATAGGCTATGACTTTCCCACGTTGCATGAGAACACATCCTAACCCTTTGCCTGAAGCATAGCTGTAGATAACAAATCCATCCGAACCAGATGGTATTGTTAGAACAGGTGCCGAAATAAGTCTCATCTTAAGCTCTTGGAAACTCTTCTCGCATTCCTCGCTCCATACGAATTTTGTATCCTTCCGAGTTAGCTGAGTTAATGGAGTAGCAATTCGAGAAAACCCTTCCACGAATCTCCGATAATAACCAGCTAAGCCCAAAAAGCTACGTACTTCAGTGACCGACTTCGGTTGCTCCCAACTTTGTATTGCTTCAATCTTCGTCGGGTCAACAGATACTCCATTTTTTGACACCACGTGCCCAAGGAATGCTATTCCTCAAGCCAGAACTCGCATTTCTTCAACTTAGCATATAACTTGTTTTCACGAAGCCTTTGGAGTACCAGCTTCAAATGGTGCTCATGATCTTCATGGCTTTTGGAATATATGAGGATGTCATCAATAAAGACAACAACGAATTGATCCAAATAATCTTTGAATACTCGGTTCATCATATCCATGAAAGCAGCAGGAGCATTAGTCAATCCAAAAGACATAACTAAGAATTCATAATGCCCATACCGAGTTCTGAAGGCAGTCTTTGGAATATCCTCAGTTCTAATTTTCAGCTGATGATATCCAGATCGAAGATCGATTTTTGAAAAGAATTGTGCTCCTTGCAACTGGTCAAACAAGTCATCAATACGAGGTAGAGGATACCTATTCTTGATGGTGACATGGTTCAATTCCTGATAGTCAATACAAAGTCGCATACTCCCGTCTTTCTTCTTTACGAATAAAACAGGAGCACCCCAAGGAGATGTACTAGAACGAATGAAACCGATGTCCAATAACTCCTGTAGTTGGACTTTTAACTCCTGAAGTTCAATAGGAGCCATTCGATATGGGGTTTTAGAAATGGGCTTTGTACCAGGTTCAAGATCGATAAAGAATTCAACTTCACGTTCTGGGGGTAGACCGGGAAGTTCTTCAGGAAATACGTCAGGAAAGTCAATAACAACAGGAATATTATTCAATTTTGACGTGTCTTTATTCAAATCCATAACATGGGCTAAGAAAGCTTGACATCCGTTTTTCAATAAACGAATAGCTTTATGATTAGATATGATAGTGATTGATTTTAATGGTTTAGTTACCTGAATTCGAACAACATGTTGATTAGGAATATGAAAACTAACAACCTTACGAAAACAATCAATTTTGGCATGATGAGTAGTTAACCAATCAATCCCTAAAATCACATCAAAAGCAATTATCTTTAAAGAGATCAGGTCAACAGGTAAGGTGATGGTGCCAACTTGAATGAAACAAGATTTATAAACAGTGGATGTGATAAAAGTTTCTCCTAACGGAGTTTCCACAGATAGGTCAAAGTCTAATTTCTCCGGAGTCAAGTTTAAACGTTGAGCGCAAGCAGAAGAGATAAATGAATGGGTAGCACCGGTATCAAGTAAGGTATAAACTTCGCAAGAATTTATAAATAGCTTACCCGTGATGACCTCGTTTGGGTTCCTCGCATGTTGACCAGTCACAACAAACGCTCTTCCAGGAACCATTGACTTTGGCTTTTCTGGGACAGTCTTTTGAGTCACCGTCCCCGCTGAACTAGGTTTTGCTACCGTACAATCTCGAGCGATATGTCCTTCCTTTCCACAATTATAGCATACCTTGAACTGTTGTGGGCAGTTTGGACTGATATGTCCCTCTTTCCCGCATTTGTAGCATATGACCGGTGGTCTTTCTCCTCCCTTAGAACCAGTTGCTGCCGGCACTGTCGTCTTCACATGGTCGTTGTTAAATCTCCTCTTTTTAAAATCTCCTCCTTACTCGCTTCTTCTATTTTCATGGCCATGATTACCACCAAAGTGGTTACCATTTTTGTCCGTCTTTTTCTTTCTCCACTGGTTATCGTTATTTTGTTGACTTCTATCTCCGGTATGATCCTGATTGTGGTACCTCGGTTGACCGTACTCGTTATCTCGCTCCAATAATTGAGCCCTGTTAACAACATCTGTATAGGGAGAAAATTTATGACAGATGAGATATTGTCGTATGCCGGGTTTCAAACCTCTCAGAAACATCCGCGTCATACGTTCCTCATTCTCCACCAAATGAGGTGCAAACCTGGATAACTCTGCAAACTTTGCCTCATACTGAGACACCGTCATGTTATTTTGTTCTAATCTGATGAACTCCACTTCCTTCATATGACGAACACTTTCAGGAAAGTATTTGTCATTAAATAGTTTCTGAAACGTCTCCCAAGACATGCTGAGTGCGGCTGGATGGGTACGCTTCACAGACTCCCACCAGTAGTCTGCCTCGCCACGGAACATAAAGGTGGCGAATGGAACCTTCTGTTCCTCCGTACAACCCGAGACATCGAATATCTTGGTAATTTGCTTGACCCATGTCTCCGCCATGATCGGATCTGGCTTTCCCTTAAATTCTGGTGGTCCCAACTCTTTGAACTGCTTGGCTGTGACAACCCGTGAATTGTTATCATTTCCTCCTGTATTTTGAACACGAGTCTCCCTCGTCTGATTTTGCATGAACTGCAAAAAACTTCTAAACATTGCGTCGTTCATCGTCTGATCAGTGGTGTTGTTCACAGGAGGAACATTGCCAGCCTGTTGCACGTTCTCCTCGTTAGTAAGTACAGGCATCTCCACGGTCTCATTAACTCCACTGTTAACATTCTCGGTTGCCATTCTTAAATACTGCCATAAAACAAGGGTTAATTAAGCAAATCACATATCACATAATATCCCTATATACTGACCAACTAACAAATAAGCTTAGGTAGGACACACTAGCGAAGGAATTACTCGTCTCTCCCCTCCTAGTTCTATTCCCTGATCTCCGCCAGAGATCATATCCCTAAGCTCTGATACCAACTGTGACGCCCCCAAAATAGGTCCATTCCATCCAACCCATTTTGAGTCGCCAAATACATGGTACAGAAACAACCACAACTTTTACAACCCATAAACTGTGAGTTTGAATACAAACATTGTCATCTAGACAATATACATACCCAACTATGTCCTCAATACAATTATTGATATATTATTTTACAAAAATGGTGACGACTACTAAACAACTCTCTCAAGGACCATCAATTTATACCCCGACTCGTACCCGCTATATTCTCGTCTCCTGAGAAGAAAAATGGAACAAAAAGGAAAAGGGTGAGCTCAACTAGCTCAGTAAAGAATATTATGACTAAGATAATATACAACAAATTATCGTTAGTCTTCAACAGGAAAAAATCTGATAGAATACAATAGACAACAAGTTTTAAATCAATATTCGCAGCGGAAAATATTAATTCATAGAAGAGTTACGTAGAGGATGAAATCTACTAATGTCTATGAATTTAACAGTCCATCAACAGTATTTTTTATCTCTTTAACATCAATCAATGCACATCTTGAATCATATATTCATCCATGCACTACAGGCTAAGGATATTCATCTGTTGGTCATGTTCATCTAAACACCTGTTCATCTTTGCACTACGGGCCAAAGATATTCATCAGAAATCATTCATCTTTGCACTACAGGCCAAAGATATTCAATAATAACCTTCTTTAAGACTGAAGATGATAAAAAAATATTTTTAAAGAAGCGAATCCAGTGAAACAAAATGACAAGGATTAAGGATTAAGGATTCGTACTTTGTTTTATCCATGTCCAAAAATACCTCAAAAATAATCATAGTGGTGTAAAATTCAAGAATGATCAAAACATGGATACAATCAAAGCTAGTATCCACAATAGATATTTTGGACGAAAAGAAAAAAAATAATTTTTCTGTGAATAGTGCCGTATTCGTGAATAGTGCCGTATACGTGAATAGTACCGTATACGTGAATAGTAACTCCGGCACAAAAAGTTCCAAATTTGATAAAAAAGTTCACCAATATTCCGGCATAATGATATTGAAGAAAAAATATCATTTGAGAAGAAAATAACATCCCTTACCTCAAAATAGCCGTACTTCTGACTGAATTTCGGTATAGTGCTGACAGAAACTCGCACCGTATAGCAACACTCAAAGTATACTCACAAGAATACGCTCGATAATATAGAGAGAGAAAGAGAGAAAACTTTGTTTCTGGTGTGATTTTCAATTCTAACCTAGCCCTCTATTTATAGGAAAATGTTAGAACGCCAAAGGAGACTAAATTAATATAATATTAATATTTACAAAACATTCAAGCCAACCACCAAGGAATCTGATTTTAGCCATCAAACACATGTTAAAGATGCCCACCAACCTTTGAAAAACGTTTTTGTTGATAATAATAATTAAAACTTCCAAAAATCAATTATTTCGGAACTCCGGAACTTCAATAATTCACAATAAATAGCTCCTTTGTCAGAAAATTCGAATCTCGCGGCTTTCCATGGGAAATTCCATTCTCTACAACTTTGCAGAAGAAAACTTTTCCAAATTCTAAATAGAAATTGACCGAAATTCACAAACGGGCGATTTTACAGTCTATACTCAATTTTCGGTCAAAAATTCTGTCCACCGACACACAAAACATGTGTTAAACATTTAATGCCACAAAAATACTCTACCTCCTCATATACTCATATCCCACATTCATTATAAAAATATCACTGTTAATATATTATTAAAATAATATATTTAAATGAATTATTTTATCAGAAAAAGATAAAATATTAATTTTCAACAATTGTTACATTAAAATTTTTTCTCCATCTATATCCACATAAATAAATATTTTCTTTATCATAATAATCAATAATTAATTATTAAAAATAATATTACAGAATCACAGTACTGACAACCAGGCTGTTCCCAGGATAGAGGGGGCTTTCCAATAAGGATTTCTCCTTACTGGCGCGCAATTAGATGACCAAACCTCTCCTTGACAGAACTTTCTAGACATTGCCAATAATGTTATCTGATAATATTATTCAAATAATATGAATTATTGATCTGATAATGGAAAATACTGTGCAATGACAAACAATAAAAATATAAATATCAACGCAGCAATTATTGAATCAATAAAGTAATGAACAGTAACTCCTGTAGCAATTATTGAGTAGTGCCTTCTTACGTAAGGATCAATAATTCAAAATACTGTGCAATACCGTGTGCCACCGTGCAACAACGCGTATTACTGTATTTTAACCACCGGGTATTCCAACAGTGTAAACGGTAACAACTACGCCGTTATTTTTAAACAGCTTATATTTGTCGTTTTCTTCCTCCAATCGCTTTCCGTTATGGGGCCCACACATGGCTGCGCCGTCGTACGAATATTCCCCGACAATACGAATATTCCACGACCAAACGAATATTCCCCGACAACAATGAATATTTTATAACCACTTGCTTATTTTGAAATGTTTGCGTATTTTACCCATAACTATCCACATTATTCAAATCAACCCTTACTATTCAAAATAATAATTAAAGGAAATTAAATTTCATTTATTAATTATTTGGGGTCATACAGGATAAGTAGGTACAAAACCTACTTATCACATCCACTGTTTATAAGTCTTGTTTGGTTCAAATCGGTACCCTCACATTACCTGTCGATCTTATTTCCTTAAAAATAATTGCATTTGATGTTATTTTAGGGATAGATTGGTTAACTACTCATCATACAAAAATTGATTATTTTCGTAAGGTTGTTAGCTTTCATATTCCAAACCAGCCTATTATGTGAATTCAAGCAACCAAACCACTAAAGTCAATCACTATCATATCAAGCCATAAAGCTATTCATTTATTAAAAATAGATGTCAAGCTTTCTTAGTCCATGTTATAGATTTAAACAAAAATACGTCAGATTTGAATGATATTTCTATTGTTAATAAATTTCCTGACGTATTTCCTGAACAACTTCCTGGCCTACCCCCGGAGCATGAAATCGAGTTTGGTATCGACCTTGAACCCGGTACAAAATCCATTTCCAAAGCCTCATATCGAATGGCTCTTATTAAACTTCAGGAGTTAAAAACCCAACTACAGGAATTATTAGACATCGGTTTCATTCGACTTATTACGTCTCCTTGGGGTGCTCATGTTCTATTCGTAAAGAAGAAAGATGGAAATATGCGACTTTGTATTGACTATCGGGAGTTGAATCATGTCACCATCAAAAATAAGTACTCATTGCCTCACATTGATGACCTGTTTGACCAGTTGCAAGGTGCAAAATTCTTTTCAAAGATCGATCTTCGCTCCGGATATCATCAATTGAAGATTAAATCCGATGACATTCCAAAGACAACTTTCAGAACTCAGTACGGGCATTATGAATTCCTAGTCATGTCTTTTGGATTGACTAATACTCCTGATTCCTTCATGGATATGATGAACCGAGTATTCAAGGAATATTTGGATCACTTTGTGGTCGTCTTTATTGATGACATCCTCATGTACTCCAAAACCCGTGAAGACCATGAACAACACTTGAGGCTGATACTCCAAAAGCTTCGTGAAAATAAGTTATATGCCAAGTTGAAGAAATGCGAGTTCTGGCTTGAGGAAGTATCATTCCTTGGGCACATGATATCAAATCATGGAATATCTGTTGACCCAGTGAAGATTGAAGTAATTCAAAGCTGGGAGCAACCAAAATCAGTGACCGAAGTACGTAACTTTTTGGGCTTAACTAGTTATTATCGAAGGTTTGTGGAAAGATTTTCTCGAATCTCTACTCCATTAACTCAGCTGATTTGAAAAGATACAAAATTTGATTGGAGCGGGGAATGTGAGAAGAGTTTTCAAGAACTCAAGAGGAGGCTCATTTCAGCACCTGTTTTGACAATACCAGCTGGTTCGGAGGGATTTGTCGTATACAGCGATGCTTCAGGCAAAGGTTTAAGATGTGTTCTCATGCAACATGGGAAAGTCATAGCCTATGCCTCACGACAACTCAAAGAATATGAGAGGAATTATCCTACTCATGATATAGAGTTGGCAGCTATCGTTTTTGCGCTTAAGATTTAGAGGCATTACCTGTAAGAACCCAAATTTTATAAATAAAGATTAAATTTCTTGAAATATATTTTTGAATATTATGGTGTGGATTTGGTATAATGTTATAGTTGTTGGTTATATTTACAAATTTTGCAAAGTAAGCAAGTGGTTATATAATATTCGATTGGTCGAGGAATATTCGTTTTAATAGGGAATATTCATATGACGGCACAATCATTGGTGGACCCCACAACGGAAGTATTGTCGTAGTTAGAAAATGACAGAATTATCTTTTTATAAAAATAACAGCGAAAGTGTTACCGTTAAAACTATTGAACTACCCGATAGTAAAAGTACAGTAATACGCGTTGTTGCATAGTAGCACACGGTATTGATTATTGATTCTTATGTGAGAAGTCACTTAGTTATACTCAATTATTGCTACAGTAATTGCTGCATCATATCTCTCATATTATTGATTCAATTATTGTCACAGTATCATCTGCATAATATGATATATTATTAAATCAATAATTGAGACAACAAATTTATTCATATTATTATTTCCAATATTGGCAATTTTTAGAAGTTCTGTCAAGTAGAGATTTAGTCACCTAATTGCGCTCCAATAAGGAAAAATCCTTATCGGAAAGCCCCCTCTTTCCTGGGAATGACCTGGTTGTTAAATATTGTGAGTTATAATATTAATAATGAATAAGTTCGTGTTGATTAAAGATAAAATTGATAGTTTCATTGTGTTGGGATTATTAGTGTTAGTGGAAATCGACATTTATTTCGATAATAATTGATGTATGTAGGTTATATTGCCCAATCGGGTAATTAATCAGATAAATGAGCAATTAATTGCTATTATTTCACATGCTTATAACTATTTGTTCACATGTGTGTACTATTGAGTCACATTCATGTACTATTAGGAGTGGTGGTGCAAGATTGATAATACTTGCATGTCTAAGTTAAAAATGAAAGTATAGATGGAGGTATTATACTGTAATTAGTTTTTTAAAAATGATTATACTATTAAGTCACATGAATGAACTATTGATTCACATTATTTACTATTAGGGGAGGTGGTGCAAGTTTGATAATACTTGCAGGACTAAATTAAAAATGAAGAAAAAGAGGAAGGTATTATACTGTAATTTTTTGAGCCCCAAAACGTACAATTATCGAAACTATATTTTCCTATAAATAGAATCTCATTCTTCTTTCATTATCACCAATTCACTAAATATCACAAGAGCAATTATTATAGAGAGAAATTATAAAGAGAAAGAAGAAGAGAATTCTGCTACCTCACTATTCCAGTATCCAGTTTCTTCTAAGGTAATGGGTATTATTCTTTCGTATTCATGAAGAGAGTTATTTTCTTTTAATACTCGTAACGGTTGTTATTCCATTTCTTATTATTATGTTGGAATAACCTGTCTATGCGAAGTACCACATACATGATGAAATTCTTCTGTTATTCCATTCTTTATTATTTTGTTGGAATAACCTGTCTGTGCAGTCTATTATATGCCTGGTGAATTCTGTTTTTATTCCATTCTTTATTATTCTGTTGAAACATCCTATCTGTGCGAATTACACATGGCCTGGTTCCATTCTTTATTATTTTGTTGGAATAACATGTCTGTGCGGATTACGCACGCCTGGTGAATTCTTCTATTATTCCATTCTTTATTATTCTGTTGGAATAATCTATCTACGTGGATTACCGCATGGCGGCAAAAATCCATTTGCGGTTTAATATATTCTATTATACTCAGTTGGTTAAAGTTGTGGCTTCTATACTCCATGAAATTAGTGGAAATATTCGTACGACGGCACAATCATTGGTGGACCCCATAACGATGAAGTTTTACCGTTAAACTGTTGAACTATCCGGTGGTAAAAGTACAGTAATATGTGTGATTGCATAGTAGCACACAATATTGATTATTGATGCTTACGTGAGAAGTCATTTAGTTATACTCAATTATTGCTAAACTAATTACTACATAATATCTCTTATATTATTAATTCAATTATTGTCATAATATTTTATATTATTAAATCAATAATTGAGACGACAAAGTTATTCATATTATTATTTTCAATATTGGCGATGTCTAGAAAGTTCTGTCGAAGAAAGGGGTTTGGTCACCTAATTGTGTGCCAGTAGGGAGAAATCCTTATCGGAAAGCCCCCTCTTTCCTGGGAATGATCTGGTTGTTAAATATTGTGAGTTATAATATTAATGATGAATAAGTTCGTGTTGATTAAAGATTAAATTGTTGATAAAAATATTTCCATTGTGTTGGAATTATTAGTGTTAGTGGAAATCGACATTTATTTTGATAATAATTGATTTTTGGAGGTTATATTAACCAATCATGTAATTAATCGGATAAATGAGTAATTAATTTCTATTAGTCCACATGTTAATAACTATTTGTTCAAATGTATGTACTATTGATTCATATGCATGTACTACTAGAGAAGGTGGTGCAAGATTGATAATATTTGCATGACTAAATTAAAAATGAAGGTAAAGATGAAGGTACTATACTGTAAGAATTCGAGCCCCAAAACGTGCAATTATCGAAACTATATTTTCCTATAAAGAGGCTCATTCTTCTTTCATTCTCACCAATTCACTAAGACTCAGAAGAGCAATTATAGAGAGAGAAGCTATAGAAAGAGAAGCTATAGAGAGAAAGAAGAAAAGAAGTCTGCTACTTCACTATTCCAGTATCCAGTCTTCTTCTAAGGTAAGGGGTGTTATTTATTTCTTATTTGTAAGGGATATTATTTTTGTTTAATATTCATATGAAATAATATTTTCATCCATACTCTGTAGTATGTAAGTAATATTATTTCATTTCGTATCCTTAATTTTACACTCATTTTGCTAAAGTATTGCTTCTATATCCGTGATATTTGTGTTTCATCCGGTATCTTTTCATAGAAATATTATTCTGAGCATTCTTGATAATTATTGATCTTTTTATGTCGGAGTACTATTCACGAGTTACTATATACTGGTTACTATTCACTCAAATATTATTCACTCGGGTATTCGGGGCACTTTTTATGCAGGGGTACTATTCTTGAAGTACTATTCATGGGATACTATTCATTCAGGTACTATTCACCCAGGGTACTATTCACGACAAAAAAATAATTTCTTTTCTGTCAAAAATTATTTTTGATACATGAATATTATTCTTGAATTTTACTCCACAAAGCAGTATCATGTTGACAATTTGAATATTTTTAAACTCTAGATAACTTTAAAGTCTTTAATATTTATCCTCGATTTAGTTTGATTAATACTTATATCATTGTCATCATCCTCATGCTTATATTGTGATGAAAGTTATCTTCGGCCAAGGGTGCAAAGATGAACTGTTGATTGGTATGATTATGACCAGGGATCATTCGGTATAATCATGACTCGTAATGTTACAAATGATATGGTAAAAGTCTTCATTTGCCCGTAGTGCATTGATGGACAGTTATTGGTATGATTATGACCAGGGATTAATCGGTAAAATCATGACCATTGGTGAAAACACGAATATCCTTGGCCCGTAGTGCATGGATAATTCGTGGTCGTGATACTAATTAATATCCTTAGCGGTAGTGCAAGGATGATTCGATGATGTGGATTATTTATTAAGTTGAGTCTCAGCGATAAAATTGATGATAAACTTTTTAAATCATAGAAGATAGTAGATATCATGCTCTACTTGACTCTTCTAATGGATTGCTTGTTTCACTGTAGTTAAACTTGATGTTTATTATATTTTATCAGTTTAACACTGTTGAAGGCTAATGATAATTTATTCTGCATTATCTTAGTCATAATATTTCTTACTGGGCTAGTTGAGCTCACCCTTTTCTTTCATTGTTCTCTTCAGGAAATGAGAATATAGCTGGGACGAGTCAGAAAATGGAGTGATGGTCCAGGATAAGTGGCTATAATAGTCCTCACTATTCTATGAAATAGTGTGATAATAATTGTAATGAGGAGTTCATTGAGTGTGAATATTGTCTAGAAGACAATATTCGTGTAAAAACTCTCAGCTACGTTTTTGACCTATTGTATAAGGAAGTTTGTATTTGAGTTATGTACCATGTATTTGGCGACTCAGAATGGGTGATGTATACCTATTTTGGGGGCATCACAACGGGCTAATGAGGACATTCGTTATTATAACATCCACGAATTATTCATGCACTACGGGCCAAGGATATTCGTTATTATCACCAGTGGTTATGATCATGCCAAACAACAATTCATCTTTGCACCCTTGGCCGAAGAGAACCTATGGTCATGGTCATGATCATACCAACAACATTCCATCAATGCACTACGGGCCAATTAGAACTTTTACCACATCATTTGTAACATTATAGGTCATGATTATGCTGATACATAATTCTTGGTCATAATCATACCAATCAACAGTCCATCTATGCACTACGGGCCAAAGATGACTTTCATCACAATATAAACATGAGGATGATGACAATTGTGAGACCCCAGATTTTATGAATAAAGATTTAATTTTCTCGAAATATTTTTTTTAATATTATGGTATGGATTTGAGATAATGTTATAATTGTGGGTAGTATTTATAAATTTTGAAAAGTATGCAAGTTGTTGTATAATATTCGATTTGTCGGGGAATATTCTTTTTGTCGGAGAATATTTGTACGCCGGTACAATCATTGGTGGACCCCGCAACTATGACGCCCCCAAAATAGGTATACATCACCTATTCTGAGTCGCCAAATACATGGTACAGAATACAAATACAATCTTTAATATACAACAAGAGAGCTATGAGTTTTAATACAAATACTGTCTTCTAGACAATATCCACTCTCAGAATAAGTCCTCATTACATTTATTGTCACACTATTTAACAGAATAGTGAGGACTACTAGCTAATACTATCATCCGGACCATCACTCCATTTTTCGACTCGTCCCAACTACGTTCTCATTTCCTGAAGAGAATAGTGAAAGCAAGGGTGAGCTCAACTAGCCCAGTAAGAAATATTATGACTAAGATAATACAGAATAAATTATTATTAGCCTTCAACGGTGTTAAACTAATAAAATATAACAAGTATCAAGTTTAACTGCAGCGGAACAAGCAATCCATTAGAAGAGTCAAGTAGAGAATAAAATCTATTATCTTCTATGATTTAAAATGTTTTTCATGACTTTTATCGCTGAGACTCAGCTTAAAAAATAATTCACATCATCGAATCACCCCTGCACTACGGCCAAGGATATTCTTTAGTATCACGACCACAATTATCCATGCACTACGGGCCAAGAATATTTGTGTATTCATTAATGGTCATGATCATGCCAACAACTGTCCATCAATGCACTACGGGCCAATAAGGACTTTTACCACATCATTTGTAACATTACGGACATTATTACACCGAATAATCCCTGGTCATAATCATACCAAGTCCATCTATGCACTACAGGCCACAGATGACTTTCAAAAAAAATATAAACATGAGGATGATGACAATGATATAAGAATTCAATAAAACAAGTTCCAGAATTAATTTATCCAGGAACTAATAATGTCCAAATTTTTAACATGATACTGCTTTGTAGAGTAAAATTCAAGAATGCTCACACGAATATTTCCATGAAAAGATACAGGATGAAGCGCAAATATCAAGGATATTCCACTAATTTCATGGAGTATAGAAGTCAAAACTTTAAGCAATTGAGTATAATAAAGAATGGAATAACAAAAGAAATCACCATGCATGCGGTACTTCGCATAGACAGGTTATTCCAACAGAATATTAAATAAAGGAACTAGGTTAGGAGAAATTCACACCGACAAGATCTTTTAACAGAATAAAAAAGAATGAAATAACAACAGAAATCACCATGAATGCGGTACTTCGTATAGACAGGTTATTCCAACATAATACGAATAAGGATGAAATCAAGTCCGGCGTAAAACGCAAAGACCGGATATTCCAACAGAATAATAATAAAGGCGAAATCAGGTATGGCGTAAAACGCACAGACAGGATATTCCAACAGAATAATAAAGACGAAATCACGTCCGGCGTAAAACGCACAGATAGGATATTCCAACAGAATAATAAAGATGGAATAATAGAAGAATGTCACCAAGTATAGGGTAGCCCGCGTATACAGGTTATTCAAACAGAATAATAAAGAATGGAATAACATAAGTTATCTTCATGAATACAAAAGAATAACACATCTTACGAGTACAACAAATAATATTCCCTACCTTAAGAAGAAGAGTACTGGATATATAAGTAGTGAAGTAGCAGAATACTTTCTTCTTTCTCTCTATAGTTTATCTCTCTAGAGTTTCAGTGAATTCGTAAGAAAATAATGAAGGAATGAGCTTCTATTTATAGAAAAATGGACTGCATAGTAACTAACTAATGAACGGTCCAAATTGATTTACTTTAATCTAACGGTCCATATTTAAAGCAAAATCTTTTAAATAAAATGTAATATATTCTATTTACAATCTAATAAAACGAATAACTTTATAAAAAAAATTTACTATGTAAATACTATGCAGGCACTATGCAAACACTATGCATAATAAAATATAATATATTCTAATTATTGTCTAATAAAACAGATAACTTTATAAAAGTATTCTGTTTTATATAAAAAGATTTTATTATACAAAATACTATGCAGACACTATGCAACACTATGCATAATAGAATATAATATATTCTATTTATAGAATAACTTTATAAAAGTATTCTGTTTTATATTAAAAGATTTTCTGTATTATTACATTAATATAACCAACAAAATTGAGTGACTTATCACGTAAACATCAATAATTAATATCGTGTGCTACTATGCAACCACGCGTATTACTGTACTTTTAACACCGGGTGTTTCAACAGTTAACGGTAAAACTTCCGCCGTTATTTTCATAAAGTATTTTTGTCATTTTCTCAATCCGACAATAATTCCGTTGTGGGGTCCACCAATGATTGTGTTGTTGTACGAATATTCCCTGTTAAAACAAATATTTCCTGACCAATCGAATATTATATAACAACTTGCGTACTTTACAAAATTTATAAATATTACACACAACTATAACATTATATCAATTTCACTCCATAATATTCAAAAATAATATTTATAGAAAATTCATCTTTATTCAAAAAGTTGGGGTTTTACAATCTCCCCTTCTTATGAAATTTCACCCTCGAAATTAGGGTACGTACCTGGTATGTCGAAGAGGTAAGGATACCTTGATTTCATTTCAAATTCTAATTCCAAAGTCATTTCCTCAATATCGTGGTTTCTCTACAAAACTTTGACTCGAGGTATAACCTTGGTTCGTAGAATATGTTCCTTCTTATCCAAGATTTGAACAGGAATCTATTCATACGTCAAATCTTCCGCTATTTCGTCTGGTTCTAACTCAATAATGTGGTTCGGGTCTTCCACATATCTACGTAACATGGATATGTGAAAAACGTTATGAACACGAGACATATTTGGCAGTAAAGCGAGTCTATAGGCCACAGTTCCTACTCGATCGAGGATTAAAAATGGGCTGATGAATTGAGGATTGAGCTTTCCTCTCTTTCCAAATCTCGTAACTCCTTTCTATGAAACAACACGTAACAACACATGATCTCCTATATCGAATTCCACATCCTTTCAATGAAGATCAGCATAAGTCTTTTGTCGATCTTGTGAGGTTTTTATATGTTGTTGGATCGTTTGAATCTTTTCTGTAGTCATACTTATCAACTCCGGTCCCAACAACATTGCTTCACCCACCTCATCCCAGCATACTGGAGAACGACACTTTCTTCCATACAACGCTTCAAATGTCAATACTTGTTTGATAACTGTTGTTGTAGGAAAACTCCACCAATGGTAAGAACTTGTCTCAACTTCCCTTGAAATCAAGGACACAGAGTCTTAATAGATCTTCAAGAGTTTGAATAGTCCTCTCCAACTGTCCGTCCGTCTGAGGATGATATGCCGAGCTAAATCGTAAATCTGTGCCCATAGCTTTCTACAAACTAACCCAAAATCGTAAAGTGAATCTTGGGTCTCAATCAGAAACTATGGATACTGGCATACCATGCAGTCTTACAATATCGTTTATGTACATACGAGCAAGATGTTCAAGTGTATAATTTTCTCGTATCGGTAAGAAATGAGCAGACTTGGTCAATCTATCAACAATGACCCAAATCGCATCTATACCTTGAGAAACCTTAGGAAGACCGGTAACGAAATCCATTGTAATGTACTCCCACTTCCATACTGAAATTTCAAGTGGTTGCAATGGACCTTTTGATACTTGATGCTCCGCCTTGACTCGTTGACACGTTAGACACCTTGAGATAAACAGCGCTATCTCTCTCTTCATATTGCCCCACCAAAATGTATGTCGAAGATCATGATACATTTTGGTAATCCCGGGATGGATTGCAAACGGTGTGTTGTGCACCTCCATCATGATTTTATACTTTAAATCAGGGTCGTTAGGAACACAAAGTCTGGAGTTGACTTGAAGTATTCCTTCTTCATCGATTCTTGCTTCCGACATAGCACCTTCTTGCACTTTCTTCCTCATACGCATCAGCTCCAGGTCTGTAGCTTGAGCAGCTTTAACTTTATCAATTAAAGTTGGTTCTACTTGTATATTCACCATCATCACATGGGTCCCTGGAGTCTTTAACTCTATCTCCATCCTTTGCAAGTCACACAAAATGGGCCTTTATGTTGACAATATCGTACTCGTACTTGCATATGATCTTCTACTCAATGCGTCAGCTACCACGTTCGTTTTTCTAGGATGGTATTGGATGGTATGATCATAATCTTTCAACCGTTCAAGCCAACATCGTTGTCACATATTGAGTTCCTTTTGAGTGAAGAAATATTTGAGGCTTTTATGATCCGTAAAGATCTCCACCTTCTCCCCCATACAAGTAATGCCTCCAAATTTTAAGTGCGGAGACAATAGATGCTAACTCTAGGTCGTGAGTAGGATAATTCATCTCATATTCTTTGAGTTATCGTGAGGCATAGGCTATGACTTTCCCATGTTGCATGAGAACACATCCTAACCCTTTGCTCGAAGCATCACTGTAGATGACAAATCCCTTTGAACCAGATGGTATTGTCAGAACAGGTGCTGAAATGAGTTTCCTCTTGAGTTCTTGAAAACTCTTCTCACATTCCTCGCTCCAACCGAACTTTGTATCTTTCCGAATCACCTGAGTTAGTGGAGTAGCGATTCGAGAAAACCCTTCTACAAATTTTCGATAATAACCAGCTAAGCCGAGAAAGCTACGTACTTCAGTCACTGATTTAGGTTTCTCCCATATTTGAATAGATTCAATCTTTGCTGGGTCAACAGATATTCCATGACTTGATACCATGTGCCTAAGGAATGCTACTTCCTCAAGCCAGAACTCGCATTTCTTCAACTTGGCATAAAGCTTGTATTCATGAAGATTTTGGAGTATCAGCCTCAAGTGTTGCTCATGATCTTCACGGCTTTTGGAATAAATAAGGATGTCATCAATAAAGACGATCACAAAGTGATCCAAATATTCCTTGAATACTCAGTTCATCATATCCATGAAGGCAGCAGGAGCATTAGTCAATCCAAAGGACATGACTAGGAATTCATAATGCCCGTACCAAGTTCTGAAAGCCGTCTTTGGAATGCCATCAGTTCTAATCTTCAATTGGTGATATCCAGAACGAAGATTAATCTTTGAAAAGAATTTGGCTCCTTGCAACTGGTCAAACAGGTCATCAATACGTGACAATGGGTACCTATTTTTTATGGTGACATGGTTCAACTCCCGATAATCAATACAAAGTCGCATGCTCCCATCTTTATTTTTCACGAATAGAACAGGAGCACCCCAAGGAGAAGTACTAGGACAAATGAAACCGATGTCTAACAATTCCTGTAGTTGGGTCTTTAACTCCTGAAGTTCAATAGGAGCCATTCAATATGGGGGTTTGGGAATAGGTTTTGTACCAGGTTCAAGGTCGATACAAAATTCAATTTTACGCTCTAGGGGAAGGCCAGAAAGTTCTTCAGGGAATACGTCAGGAAATTCAATAACAATAGAAATATCATTCAAAACTGACGTATTTTTGTTTAGATCCGTGACATGAGCTAAGAAAGCTTGACATCCATTTTTCAATAAACAAATAGCTTTATGGCTTGAGATGACAGTGATTGATTTTAATGGTTTGGTTGCTTGAATTCGCATAATAGGTTGATTAGGAATATGAAAGCTAACAACCTTACGAAAACATTCAATTTTTGCATGATGAGTAGTTAACCAATCAATCCCTAGAATTACATCAATGCAAGTATTTTCAATGAAATAAGATCGACAGGTAATGTGTGGGTACCAATTTGAACCAAACAAGACTTATAAACCGTGGATGTAATGAAGGTTTCTCCCAATAGAGTTTCAACAGATAAGTCAAAGTCTAATTTCTCCGGAGTCAAATTTAAACGTTGAGCGCAGGTAGGAGAAATAAAAGAATGGGTAGAACCGGTATCAAATAAGGTATAGACTTCGCTAGAGTTTATGATAAGCTTACCCGTGATGACCTCATTCGAGTTCCTTGCTTTCTGGGAGGTCATAACAAACGCTCTCCCTTGCACTACCGGCTTTGATTTTTCTGGGATGGACTTTGGTGCCTCCATCCTGGCTGAACTTGTCTTCGGTGAACGACAAAATCGGGCTAAGTGACCTTCTCTTCCACAATTATAATATGCTTTGGACGGCATCGCGCAGTTTGGACTGATGTGTCTCTCCCCTCCGTATTTGAAGCATATGATAGGTGGTCGTTCTCCTTCCTTAACAACAGCTACTGGTGCTGACGTCCTTCCATCATTGTTGAATCTCCTTTTCTTGAAATGTCCATTTTTACTGTCTTTGCCATGATTACCACTGAAGTGGTTACCATTTTTGGCATGTTGATTCCCTCCACGTTTGTTGTCACCATTTCGATGACTGATACCAATGGTATTTTCGTGCTGCCGGCTGCTTTCTCTAGGTTGCGTTAACTCGCTACAACGCTCCAATAACTGAGCCCTATTTACAACATCTGAGTACAAACACAGTTTATGAGAAATAAGATATTGACGTATCTACGATTTCAAACCTCTTAAAAACAATCGCGTCATTCGCTCCTCATTATCGACCAAATGGGATGCAAACCGGGATAACTCCGCAAATTTAGCCTCGTATTGCGACACGGTCATATTTTTTTGTTCCAATTTGATAAACTCCACTTCTTTCATGTGACGAATACTCTCGGGAAATTACTTGTCGTTGAAAAGCTCTTGGAACTTCTCCCAAGACATCTTGAGTGCGTCAGGTTGGGTACGTTTTACAGATTCTCACCAGTAATTTGCCTCTTCACGCAACATGAAGGTGGCGAAGGGAACCTTTTGCCCCTCGGAGCATCCCAAGATATCAAATATCTTGGTGATCTGCTTTATCCATGCTTCCGCCTTTAGTGGTTTTGGCTCTCCAATAAACTTCGGTGGTCCCAGCTCCTTGAACTGTTTAGCGATGATCGTCCAAAAGTTTTCAGTATTTCCACCTATATTTGGACAGGAGCCTCTCTCTCCTGATGTTGCATGAATTGTATAAAGCCTCTGAACAATCCATCATTCATCATTTGGTCAGTGTTGTTGTTTGCATGAGGATTGTCGCCTTCCTGATGCACATTCTCTTGATTATTGATATGTGGAGACTCAACGGTCTCTTGTGCTCCATTGCTATTCTCAACATTCTCGGATATCATTTTCAGATACTGCCACAAAATAAGGGTTAATTAACATATCACATATTATTCCTATACTCTGACCGACCAATTAAATACTAAATAAACTTAGGTAGGTCATACTAGCGAAGGAATTTCCCGTCTCTTCCCTCCTAGTTCTAGTCTCACATCTTAGCCAGGGATCATATCCCTAAGCTTTGATACCAACTGTGACGCCCCCAAAATAGGTATACATCACCTATTCTGAGTCTCCAAATACATGGTACAGAATACAAATACAATCTTTAATATACAACAAGAGAGCTGTGAGTTTTAATACAAATACTGTATTCTAGACAATATCCACTCTCAGAATAAGTCCTCATTACATTTATTGTCACACTATTTAACAGAATAGTGAGGACTACTAGCTAATACTATCATCCGGCCATCACTCCGTTCCCCGACTCGTCCCAGCTACGTTGTCATTTCTTGAAGAGAACAGTGAAAGAAAGGGTAAGCTCAACTAGTCCAGTAAGAAATATTATGACTAAGATAATGCAGAATAAATTATCATTAGCTTTCAACAGTGTTAAACTGATAAAATATAACAAACATCAAGTTTAACTGCAGCGGAACAAGCAATCCATTAGAAGAGTCAAGTAGAGAATAAAATCTATAATCTTCTATGATTTAAAAGGTTTTTCATGACTTTTATCGCTGAGACTCAGCTTAAAAAATAATTCACATCATCGAATAACAAAAGAAATCACCATGCATGTGGTACTTCGCATAGACAGGTTATTCCAACAGAATACTAATAAGGACGGAATCAAGTCCAGCGTAAAACGAACAGACAGGATATTCCAACAGAATAATAATAAAGGCGGAACCAGGTCCGGCGTAAAACGCACAGACATAATATTCCAACAGAATAATAAAGACGAAATCAGGTCCGGCGTAAAATGCACAGACATGATATTCCAACAGAGTAATAAAGACGGAATAATAGAAGAATGTCACCAAGTATAGGGTAGCCCGCGTATAAAGGTTATTCCAACAGAATAATAAAGAATGGAATAACATAAGTTCTTTTCATGAATACAAAAGAATAACACCCCTTACGAGTACAACAAATAATATTCCATACCTTAAGAAGAAGAGTACTGGATATATAAGTAGTGAAGTAGCAGAATACTTTATTCTTTCTCTCTATAGTTTATCTCTCTAGAGTTTCAGTGAATTCGTAAGAAAATAATGAAGGAATGAGCTTCTATTTATAGAAAAATGGACTGCATAGTAACTAAGTCATGAACGGTCCAGATTGACTTACTTTAATCTGACGGTCCATATTTAAAGAAAAATCTTTTAAATAAAATATAATATATTCTATTTATAATCTAATAAAATAAATAACTTTATAAAAGATTTTACTATACAAATATTATGCAGGCACTATACAAACACTATGCATAATAAAATATAATATATTCTAATTATTGTCTAATAAAACAGATAACTTTATAAAAGTATTCTATTTTATATAAAAAGATTTTACTATGCAAAATACTATACAGACACTATGCAACACTGCATAATAGAATATAATATATTCTATTTATAGAATAACTTTATAAAAGTATTCTGTTTTATATAAAAAGATTTTCTGTATTATTACATTAATAATACCAACAAAACTGAGTGACTTATCACGTAAGCATCAATAATTAATACCGTGTGCTACTATGCAACCACGCGTATTACTGTACTTTTAACACCGGGTGTTTCAACAGTTAACGGTAAAACTTTCGCCGTTATTTTCATAAAATATTTTTTGTTGTTTTCTCAATCCGATAATAATTCCGTTGTGGGGTCCACAAATGATTTTGCCGTTGTACGAATATTCCCTGTTAAAACGAATATTCTTCGACCAATCGAATATTATATAATAACTTGCGTACTTTGCAAAATTTATAAATATTACACACAACTATAACATTATATCAATTTCACTCCATAATATTCAAAAATAATATTTATAGAAAATTCATCTTTATTCAAAAATTTGGGGTTTTACAGCAACGGAATTATTATCGGATTGAGAAAACGATAAAAATATTTTATGAAAATAACGACGGAAGTTTTACCGTTAATACTGTTGAACTACTCGGTAGTAAAAGTACAGTAATACGCGTGGTTGCATAGTAGCACACGGTATTGATTATTGATGCTTACGTGATAAGTCACTCAGTTTTGTTTTATTGATATTATTAATGTAATAAAATAGAAAAACTTTTTATATAAAACAGAATACTTTTATAAAGTTATTCTATAAATAGAATATATTATATTCTATTATGCATAGTGTTGCATAGTGTCTGTATAGTGTTTTGCACAGAAAAATCTTTTTATATAAAACAGAATACTTTTATAAAGTTATCTATTTTATTAGACAATAATTAGAATATATTATATTTTATTATGCATAGTGTTTGCATAGTGCCTGCATAGTATTTGCATAGTAAAATCTTTTATAAAGTTATTCGTTTTATTAGATTATAAATAGAATATATTATATTTTATTTAAAAGATTTTGCTTTAAATATGGAGTGTTAGATTAAAGTAAATCAATCTAGATCGTTCATGAGTTAGTTACTATGCAGTCCATTCTTCTATAAATAGAAGTTCATTCATTCATTATTTCTTACGAATTCGCTGAAACGCTAGAGAGATAAACTATAGAGAGAAAGAAGAAAAGTGTTCTGCTACTTCACTACTTCTATATCCAGTACTCTTCTTTCTAAGGTAGAGAATATTATTTGTTGTACTCATAAGGGGTATTCTTTATTTTTTGTTCATGATGAGAACTTCTGTTATTCCATTCTTTATTATTCTGTTGGAATAATCTGTATACGCGGGATACCCTATACTTGGTGAAATTATTCTGTTATTCCATTCTTATTATTTTGTTGGAATAACCTATTTATGCGAAGTACCGCATACATGGTGAAATTCTTCTAATATTCTGTTCTTTATTATTTCTGTCGAAATATCCTGTCTGTGCGTTTACGCCGGACCTGGTTCCATTATTTATTATTCTATCGGAATATCTTGTCTGTGCGTTTACACTGAACCTGGTTCCATTATTTATTATTCTGTCAGAATATCCTGTCTGAGCGTTTACGCCGGACCTGGTTCCATTATTTATTATTTTTTTGGAATAACTTGTCTGTGCGGTTTATCGCATGCATGGTAAATTCTTCTGTTATTCCATTCTTTATTATTCTGTTGGAATAACCTGTCTATATGGATTACCACATACATAGTGAATGATCCTTCGTATTCATTCCTTATTAAATTGGGGAAATGATCTCTCTACGTGGATTACCGCATGGCGGGCGAAAATTCATTTGCAGTTTCTCGGGTTGTCACAATGGCTATGGATTCTCTTCGGCCAAGGGTGCAAAGATGAATTGTTTTATGGCATGATCAGGACCGTTGATGAAAACATGATTATCTTTGGCCCGTGGTGCAAGGATAATTCGTGGTCGTGATACTAAAGAATATCCTTAGCTTGTAGTGCAGGGATGATTTGATGATGTGGATTATTTATTAAGCTGAGTCTCAGCGATAAAAGTGATGAAAAATCTTTTAAATCATAGAAGATAGTAGATTTTATTCTCTATTTGACTCTTCTAATGGATTGCTTGTTCCGCTGCAGTTAAACTTGATGTTTGTTATATTGTATCAATTTAACACTGTTGAAGGCTAACGATAATTTATTCTGCATTATCTTAGTCATAATATTTCTTACTAGGCTAGTTGAGCTCACCCTTTCTTTCATTATTATCTTCAGGAAATGAGAACGTAGCTGGGGCTAGTCGAGGAACAGAGTGATGGTCCTAGATGGTGCACTAGTAGTCCTCACTATTCTGTAAAATAGTGTAATAATAAATGTAATGAGGACTCCATTGAGTGTGGATATTGTCTAGATGACAATATATGTATTAAAACTCACAGCATATGTTTTGTCGTATTTTACACGACTGTTGTATAATTAGTTTGTATTTGTATTCTGTACCATGTATCTGGCGACTCAAGATGGGTGATGTATACCGATTTTGGGGGCGTCACAGTTGGTATCAAAGCTTAGGGATATGATCCCTGGCTGAGATGTGAGACAAGAACTAAGAGGGGAGAGATGGGAAATTCCTTCGCTAGTATGACCTACCTAAGTTTATTTAGTATTTAATTGGTCGGTCAGAGTATAGGAATAATATGTGATATGTTAATTAACCCTTATTTTGTGACAGTGTTTAAAAATGACATCTAAAAATGTTGAGATAAGCAAGGAAGCACATGAGACCGTTGAGTTAGCTCAACCAAAAGGTAACGACCAATAACACGATAATAATCATACCGGTGGCAACGGCCATCGGAACAATGATAACCATCGTGAGGGAAATTATCATGCCAAGAATGGTAACCACTTCGGTGGTAATCATGGCCACGATAATAGAAGTGGAAATTTTAAGAAGAGAAGGTCACCTAGCTCGATTTTGTCGTGTAGTGAAGTCAAGTCCAGCTGGGATAGTGATGCCAAAAGATGTCTCAGACAAGTCAAAGGCGGTAGTTTAAGTGAGAGTTTTTATCAAGGAACCTGAACGAGGTTATTACGGGTAAGTTAATGATAAACTCTTGCGAAGTTTATACCTTATTAGATATCAGTTCTACCCACTCTTTTATTTCACCTAGTTGTGTTCAATGTTTGAATTTAACTCCAGAGAAGTTAGATTTTGATTTATCTGTTGAAACTCAGTTGGGAGAAACCTTCGTTACATCCACTATTTATAAATCTTATTTAATTCAAAATGACACTTTCACGTTACCTGTCAATCTTATCTCTTTGAAAATACTTGCCTTTGATGCGATTTTAGGAACCGATTGATTAACTACTCATCATGCTTTTCGTAAGGTTGTTAGCTTTCATATTCCTAACCAACCTGTTATGCGAATTCAAGCAACCAAACCACTAAAGTCAATCATTGTCATATCAAGCCATAAATAAAAAGCCTCGGTCCTTTCGTTGTTGACTTCCTTGTGTGGAATGCACCGAAGAAAGACTTTCTGTAGGCGACGTCGTGAATGACGATGGCAAGTTAATAGGTATCAATGTGATGTACTATCCAAGTCTTGGATGAGGGTCTTGAATGATATTGTTAATAAATTTCCTGACGTATTCTTGAAGACTTCTTAGCCTACCCCTAGAATGTGAAATCGAATTTTATATTGACCTCAGTACAAAACCCATTTCTAAAACCCTCAAATATTTCTTTACTTAAAACGAACGTAATATACGCCAAAGACGTTGGCTCGAGCTGTTGAAGATTATGATCGTATCATGCAATATCATCGTGGAAGTGCGGACGTGGTAGCTGACGCGTTGAGTAGAAGATCGTATATGGTTACAAGTGCGAATATACGAACCCACGTGAAGATAACAAATATACGATTAGAATCGACTTTAATCGATAAAGTTAATGTCGCTCAAGCTACACACCCGGAGCTGATGAATGTGAAGAAGAAGGTTCAAGAGGGCATTATTCTAGAAGTAAGAATCGACGAAGAGAGGAAATCTTAACCCTCGATTTAATTGGCCCATTTGAAATCCTTGATCGAGTAGGAGCTGTGGTCTATAGACTCGTTTTACCGCCAAGTATGTCGTGTATTCATAACATTTTTTTTCACGTATTGATGTTATGTAAATATGTGGACGACCCAAACCATATTATTAAATTAGAACTAAACGATATAGCAGAATATTTAACGTATGAGGAGATACGTGTTAAAATCTTGGATCGTATTCAACACTCAAAGGTTATACCTCAAGAATTAGAATCTGAAATGAAGTCAATGTATCTTCACCTCTTCGACATACCAGGTACGTACGTAAATTTCGAGGGCAAAATTCCATAAGGAGGGGAGACTGTGAGACCCCAGATTTTATGAATAAAGATTTAATTTTCTCAAAATATTTTTTTTAATATTATGGTATGGATTTGAGATAATATTATAGTTGTGGGTAGTATTTATAAATTTTGAAAAGTATGCAAGTTGTTGTATAATATTCCATTGGTCGGGGAATATTCTTTTAATCGGAGAATATCCGTACGCCGGTACAATCACTGGTGGACCCCGCAACGGAATTATTGTCGAATTGAGAAAATGACAAAAATATTTTATGAAAATAACGGCGGAAGTTTTACCGTTAATACTGTTGAACTACTCGGTAGTAAAAGTACAGTAATACGCGTGGTTGTATAGTAGCACACGGCATTGATTATTGATGCTTACGTGATAAGTCACTCAGTTTTGTTTTATTGGTATTATTAATGTAATAAAACAGAAAAACTTTTTATATAAAACAAAATACTTTTATAAAGTTATTCTATAAATAGAATATATTATATTCTATTATGCATAGTGTTGCATAGTGTCTGCATAGTGTGTTGTATAGTAAAATATTTTTATATAAAATAGAATACTTTTATAAAGTTATCTATTTTATTAGACAATAATTAGAATATATTATATTTTATTATGCATAGTGTTTGCATAGTACCTGCATAGTGTTTGCATAGTAAAATCTTTTATAAAGTTATTCATTTTATTAGATTATAAATAGAATATATTATATTTTATTTAAAAGATTTTGCTTTAAATATGGACCGTCAGATTAAAGTAAATCAATCTAGACCGTTCATGAGTTAGTTACTATGCAGTCCATTCTTCTATCAATAGAAGCTCATTCATTCATTATTTCATACGAATTCACTGAAACTCTAGAGAGATAAACTATATAGAGAAAGAAGAAAATTGTTCTGCTACTTCATTATTTCTATATCCAGTACTCTTATTTCTAAGATAGGGAATATTATTTGTTGTACTCATAAGGGGTATTCTTTATTTTTTGTTCATGAAGAGAACTTCTATTATTCCATTCTTTATTATTCTGTTAGAATAACATGTATACGCGGGATACCCTATACTTGGTAAAATTCTTCTGTTATTCCATTCTTATTATTTTGTTGGAATAACCTGTTTATGCGAAGTATCACATACATGGTGAAAATTTTCTAATATTCCATTCTTTATTATTCTGTCGGAATATCCTGTCTGTTCGTTTACGCCGGACCTGGTTCCATTATTTATTATTCTGTCGAAATATCCTGTCTGAGCGTTTACGCCGAACCTGGTTCCATTATTTATTATTTTGTTGGAATAACATGTCTGTGCGATTTATCGCATGCATGGTAAATTCTTCTGTTATTCCATTCTTTATTATTCTGTTGGAATAACCTGTCTATGTGGATTACCACATGCATGGTGAATGATCCTTCGTATTCATTCCTTATTAAATTTTGGAAATGATCTGTGTACGTGGATTACCGCATGGCGGGCAAAAATCCATTTGCATTCATATATTCTATTATACTCAGTTGGTTAAAGTTTTGGCTTCTATACTCCATGAAATTAATGGAATATCCTTAATATTTGCGCTTTATCCAGTATCTTTTTATGGAAATATTCTTCTGAGCATTCTTAAATTTTACTTTACAAAGAAGTATAATGTTGACAATTTGGACGTTATTAGTTCTTGAATAAATTAATTCTTGAACTTGTTTTATTGAATTATTATGTCATTGTCATCATCCTCATGTTTATATTATGTTGAAAGTCATCTGTGGCCTGTAGTGCATAGATGGACTTGGTATGATTATGACCATGGATTATTTGGTATAATCATGACTGTAATGTTACAAATGATATGGAAAAAGTCCTCATTGGCCCGTAGTGCATTGATGGAAAGTTTTTGGTATGATTATGGCTGTAGTAACCCCGAATTCGGGCCCCGAATCGCCGCGGATCCGATATACTATTTCTATAACTATTTGCGGAAGATATAAACATAAATTGTTTATACATTACGTTACACACTATTCCCCAAAATCGAGTAACCTTAACTTATTACACAATTCATAAGTTATCTAACACATAACATTATTTTCAAACTATTCTATTACAAGATAGCCGCATATATTGCCCCAAGCTGAACTTGGCATTATCATTTTCCTGTATCCGAACGCATTCGTTTTATCTGCAATGTTTTATCATGATATAGCAATGGTGAGCATGAAAGTTTCCCAACAAGTTTATATACAACAATATAACGATATATCATGATTGAAGAGTATGAATAATGAGCTTGCTATAATTCATCAATATAATTGAGAACTAGCACGAACAAATTTTTGACTGAACAAGTATTATATATGAACAAACATTTCTGAACCAACTGGTAATGAAGGTGATCAGCCTTTCATACCTGACTTATACATACAAGATGTACAGAGTACAAATTTCATGGCAATCAGCAATGATTAACCATAAGCTTGAAGAAACTACTCTTATTAGAGTTAAGTAAAAGAAAATTTGCCTGAACCGTTGATTACCGCAACGCAATTTATAACGCTTTACCCGAAAACCTAATATTAGTAATATAGATCTCCAATATTAGAATAATATTATCACAGTATAATACTGTTATATTTATATACAGGATAACCTAAACACATAACACATAATCCTATCAGTCTATAATACACATAAGACTTAGCATCAAATTATACTATTAAGTTTGAGTTGATACCGACACAATTTTATCATCATATATTAAAGTGTCTAGCATTTAAACATGTAGTTAAGTATTAGTCATTACGCTTAAGTCTTAATGTTATTGTTATACTTTGATAATCTTTTCATCACTTCATAACTTATACATATAAGTTTTCCCTTTTCATGATATCTTAGTAAGCAAGATAACATTTCATTAAATTGAAATATCATTTCATTAAATCAGATTTCATTTCAGTATCCTGAAGTTACTATTTCAGCAGACCAAATCATTTTAGCAACCTGAATTCCATTTCAGCACCCTGAATTCACTATTCTTCTTCACGAAAATTCCAAATAAACTTATTATTTTTCTATCCTTTGGTCAAACACATATACATATATTTCATACCCAAAAATTATTTTTCCATAATTTTCCAACTTCCTTTGATATTTTTCAAAAATTAATTCTAGTGCGTAGCTTAAGAAATTAGCTACCTCGTGCTTAACTCCAAACATTCCCATCTCTTGGAATAACCTTATATATGTTAACATGATGCTCCATTTTAAATTTCGTGGCAACCGGAGTTGTAGAACTCCGTTTATAGCGATTTCCGTCGGAAAATCACAAAAATTGGAACGGTCATAACTTGGTCGTTTTAACTCGGAATCATCTCATTTTTGGACACGAGCTACATAATACCATATATTTTCATTTGCCAAAAGCCTGGAAGTTTTCTCATTAAATAAGTGACCAAAACAGCCCCCGGAAAATTTTGGGCAGAAACTTTTTGCACTTTGGCAGTTTTGGAGTCCTTCACCAAAACTTAAATATAATGAAATCTATAACTCCGATTATTGATCCGTCAATTTTGTTGGGTTCATATCTTTCCGAAATACAGTTTTCATATATCACAATCCATATTTGGACATGTTAAGCTCCCGGAATTTAGCTCGGAAGTGGATGTTACAAAACTGTCCTTTTAACAGTTTTCTTAACTTTGAGTAGTTTGGGAGAAATCCCATAACTTGGTCATTTTTCAACCTATTTGAGTAATTCCAAAGGGATTTTACCCTTAACACATATATCTAGCAACCCAAGAACAGAAATCATATATATTCATCATAGATTTCAAAGATCCAAAAGCTTGACCACACTTTTTAAAAGTTTAACTTTTCCAGAAAATTTCCATTCTTCAATTCCTTTTGATTTCCACCAAATCAACCCCCATTATGGGTAGATCCAATCAATAAACACTTATTAACATGTATATACATGGCTTTTGAGTTTAGAAACAAAGTGTCTTATTTCATCAAACAAGCATCAACCACAAGATTAAATAATATCAAGACTAAGAAAATTAGGATTTTCTACACTTTGAAAACCTAGCTTCACTTTTCTTATTTTTGATCAAACTTCTAACACACAAGATAGATAGATCCACACATAAAACACTCTAAATCATGTAGATCTAAGATTTTTGAGTTTTGAAACCTTAGAACTTTATTCCATCAAAATAACTTAAATCGAAGGATAATTTAGGTTTGGTTTTATACCTTTGATTTCTTAACATATCCTTTTCTTCCAACTATGTAATGGATCTTGGAGGGCATGGAAGATCCAAATCTTCTCTCCTATTCCTTCTTGGAGCTCGGCAGCCCCTCTCTCTCTCCCTCAAGTATTTTGATCTCTAGCTTTGAAACTTAGGAAGTGTAAAATAAAGTAAACCTTTTGCTAGCAAATGAGATGAGTCCTATTTATAGGCTCCAAATATATATATATATATATATATAATCACTATAAATCTCCAATTTTTTCCTTGCCATCCCTTGAATTATGGATCTCCTTTATAAAGCTAGTTACATTAGGGAACACTAGCTAGTGGTTTGGTGAGCAACCTTTGAAAAGGAGAAATGAAGCAATTAATACTCCCATGAGCTCCCTCCTAAGTAGCCTGGCTACTCTCCCCCCCCCCCTTTTTTTTCTCTCCCAAAACCGGCCAAGCCTTACTCTTCTCTTTCTCTTGTACATGATAGTGGTTGTTTGCAAGAATAACCAAACATGTTGGCTAAATCAAAAATTTGGACACATAGGGGAAATTAGTAGGGAAGTTGGTCACCAACTAAAGTTAGCAATTAATACACATTCATTCCCCCTCTTTTCTCTCTTATATGGCCGGCCACTTGGCCATTGAATGCTCCAAGTCTTGCTTCACTTTTTAATGTAATATCTAGTGTACCAAAAGTCTAAAGTGTCCCTCCACAATTGGCTAAAAGTTGGGCTACCACTTCCATCTTTTTAGCTTGAAATTAATTAGCTAATAAGTTGGACTCCTCCACCAAATAAATTGGGTCAACTCTTGAGCCATAATATATATAATCTAATACCTTAAATTTTTATTCAACCCAAATCATTTACTTAGGGTTTTTACTTCATCAATTATAACACCAATCCTTGCTCATGCACACTTATTTTCTTAACCCAATTTAGACTTGCTATAATTAGGTTATAAAATTAATCATTTGAGATATATAAAATAAATCTCCTAGAATTAGTAAGTATTCTAAATACCACAATTCTCTTTTTCCATAACCCTTAAGTTATTAAATCCTTTATACCTAATATATATAATTAGGGTTACACTAGTTTCTTTTGTTTGTTTATATAATAAACAAAGATAAACCATCACATAATGTTCATATTCATTACTCACATAACTATTAATCCTTAGGATTTTATACATAGCATTAGAGTTTCTAATTTAGCAATTAGGGTTATCTCTAATATATTATCAAAATACATAAGCCATTATATTTAGCCTTTGATTTCCCAAATTAGGGTTTCTGAACATATCGTTAGGGTTTTCTAACTTAATCACCATATTCATATCATGATTTTAGTGTTTCGGATTCCCGGAACTGAAACTAGAGTTTCCAGAACCGATTTTAGGGTTTCTCATCAGACGTTAGGGTTTTCTAACAGAACATTGACGTTCTTAATATAAACTTAGGGTTTGACACATATATAATTAATCTGGTCAACCCTTGACCCTTAACCACATTCTGAACACGTACATAACCATAAACACAAAACATATTTTCATAAATGCTTAATCCTGAATAATTCACCTATTTCCTTTACCGAATTTTGAAATCCTCAAAATTCAATCCCAATAACATCAAACGCATACACTCATTTTCTGTCTAGATCTATTATTTAACCTTAAATCAATCATTTAAGATTTTCATAAATTGTCTAATTTCTCGGGTTGTCACAATGGCTATGGATTCTCTTCGGCCAAGGGTGCAAAGATGAATTGTTTTATGGCATGATCAGGACCGTTGATGAAAACATGATTATCTTTGGCCCGTGGTGCAAGGATAATTCGTGGTCGTGATACTAAAGAATATCCTTAGCCTGTAGTGCAGGGATGATTTGATGATGTGGATTATTTATTAAGCTGAGTCTCAGCGATAAAAGTGATGAAAAATCTTTTAAATCATAGAAGATAGTAGATTTTATTCTCTATTTGACTCTTCTAATGGATTGCTTGTTCCGCTGCAGTTAAACTTGATGTTTGTTATATTGTATCAATTTAACACTGTTGAAGGCTAACGATAATTTATTCTGCATTATCTTAGTCATAATATTTCTTACTGGGCTAGTTGAGCTCACCCTTTCTTTCATTGTTCTCTTCAGGAAATGAGAACGTAGTTGGGGCTAGTCGGGGAACAGAGTGATGGTCCTAGATGGTGCATTCGTAGTCCTCACTATTCTGTACAATAGTGTTATAATAAATGTAATGAGTACTCCATTGAGTGTGGATATTGTCTAGATGACAATATTTGTATTAAAACTCACAGCATATATTTTGTCGTATTTTACACGACTGTTGTATAATTAGTTTGTATTTGTATTCTGTACCATGTATCTGGCGACTCAAGATGGGTGATGTATACCGATTTTGGGGGCTTCACAACAATAATATAAGAATTTAATTAAATGAAAGCAAGGATAAATTTTAAAGATTTATAATTCAATTTATCCAAAATTCAATAATGTCCAAATTATCAACATGATACTGCTTTGTGGAGTAAAATTCAAGAATAATATTGTATCAAAAATAATTTGGACAGAAAAGAAATTAATTTTTGTTATGAATAGTACTCCGGATGAATAGTATCCAAGTGAATAGTACCCTGTGAATAGTATTTTATGAATAGTACCCCGTGAATAGCACTTTTTGAATAGTACCCCGTGAATAGTTCTTCGGCATGAAAAGATAAAAATTTAACAAGAATGTTCAGAAAAATATTTCTGTGAAATGATACTAGATGGAGCGCAAATTTCAAGAATATTCTACTAATTTTAAGGAGTATAGAAGCAATACTTATCAACATAAGTGTAAAATTATGAATATGAAACGAAATAATATTACTTTCATACTACAGAGCATGGAAGAAAATATTATTTCTTACGAATATTGAACAAAAATAATATCCCTTACAACTATTGAACGAAAATAATATTCCTTACGAATATTGAACGAAAATAAAATTTCTTACGAATACGAAAAATAATATCGTAAGAGAATAATAAATATTACCCTTACTATACAAAAATAACGTCATTTACCTTAAAAGAAGGGTATTTCTGACTGGTATAGCGGAGATATTCTTGAAGAAAACTTTCGCTATTTTCTACACTCAAAACTTCCTTACACTTAAAAGAAATACACTCAATATTATAGAAGAAGAATTCTCTGATTCTGGTGTGATTTTCTTTTCTAAACTAAGCATCTTATTTATAGGAGAATGACAAGATACTATTTGGATGCACAGTATAGGAAGAATCATGGGTGAAAATTTTTAGAATTCACGGACGAATTTTCTGATTTTCACTATGCAGCACTATACAATAAAATATTCTAATAAAACAAAAACTTTAAATAAAATATATTATATTATATTTATAATCTAATAAAACGAATAACTTTATAAAAAGTATTCTGTTTTATTACTATTATATTAATAATAAAAACAAAACTTATATATATATATACTAAATAACTTTCTATCGATTATTTTAAAAAATATATAAGTTGGGCTTTCCGATAAGGACTTCTCCTTATTGGTGCGCAATTAGGTGATCAAACCCCTTTCCTCGACAGATCTTTCTAGACATTGTCAATAATGTAAATAAAAATATGAATAACTTTGTCGTCTCAATTATTGATTTAATAATATAAAATATTGTGCATATGATACTGTGACAATAATTGAATCAATAATATGAGATATTATGCAGTAGTTACTGTTATAATAATGAATATAAATGAGTGACTTTTTATAAAAGCATCAATAATTTAGAGATACTGTGCAATACCGTGTGCTACTGTGCAATCACGCGTATTACTGTATTTTTATCACAGGGTATTTCAATAGTTAACGGTAAAAGTTTTGTCGTTATTTTTATAAAAAAGTTATTTCTATCGCTTTCTAAATCCGACAGTTATTCCGTTGTGGGGTCCACCAATTATTGTGCCGTCGTACGGATATTTCCTGATAAAAAGAATATTCCCAGACCAAACGAATATTTTATAACAACTTGTTTACTTTGTAAAATTTTTACATATCACCCTTAACTTTAACCTTTTATCAATTTAACTATTTACTAAATAGAATAATAATTATAAAAAAATTTAATACTTTCAATTCATAAATTTTGGGGTCTTACATGTTATTTGCTTTGTTATATATTGATATATAAATATAGTTAATACAATTTTAGATATTTATTTTTTCAAAAAAATTTAAAATTTTAACTATAAAGTTATTAATCAAATTATGATAGAAAATTTGTAATTGTGGATAAAACACTTTTGGTAAAAGACCAAAGTACAAGATTATTCTTAAATTGTTTAAAAAATAATATCTCATATCATACCATGAGCTTAAATTGGTCATTAACTATTTCAAAAACATTTTTTAAATTATATAATTTGTTATTATTTTCACTTTTATTACAAAAGTATTTTTGTCAAAAAATTTATATTTGAAAGTGTTTTATTTCACTAATGTACTTCTAAGGCCTTACCCCCTATTCTTTTTGTGGATTGGATTTGGATGGGTTATGACCGTAAAATAAGCAAACAATTCGTATTCGATTCGTATTTGCTTGACTAAAAATTCGATTCAAACTAGACTAGAAATATAAATGAATAAAATATGAGCAAATTCTAAAGTTCGATAAATTACCCGATCCTCCCCAAATTGCAATTTTCTTGGAACATATTCATTTGAAAATTTCAAATTGTTTGGGCTCGATTTGAAATCGTGCTCGACTCAGTAGGTAAACGAGCTTCAATCAAACCTTAATTTATACTCGATAAATTTTGTGAACCAAATTTGAGAAACTCAATACTCGGCTCGACTCGGTTCATTTACACTTTTATTGACAAACTTGTAGATTTTAGAGAATGTTTTAGGAAAACAAGAATTGAAAATGTAATAATCAGAAAACAAATGCCATCAATTAAAACAGACTAAAATACAATTTGTACCCTAAATTTTACAGGCATGTTCAGGTTTGCATCCTAAACTTCTAAATGTGTCTATTTGTACCCTAATGTTTAATTTGTGTAACAAAAAGCAGCCTCCAAACTTTCAACCGGTCAAAAATGACTGGGAGTTCAGGTTGCTCTATTTTTTAGGATAAAATAAGTAAACTATTAACAAAAATAACATGATAATATATATTAAAAATAATAAATGAAAATAAAACATAATTAAACCTACCACCATCACCCTTCTCTCTCTCCCTCTTTTTTTCTTCACTCGGTTCATCTTCATCAGCCATGGTTAGAAACATGATGTTTACATAGCAACGACATAATCAATTGATTGTGACTTCATTTCATTGTTTCATCCCCGATAAAAAAAAATTCATCCAAGTTGATTTTAACCATCAATGAGTAAAACCCTAATCCACACTAACACCAAATTGATTAAAAAATTTCTCACCCAATTAATTAAAAACATCAATAAAATCTAATTTGGGGTTATATTTTAGGTTTAAGATTATTGTTGTGAAGAAGATGATGAAGAAAAAGAGCAATTTGATGTGAATTTTATTGGGTATGAGATTAGAAATGGGAGTTATAGTTAGAGATCAAAATTAAATGAAGGTTTAAGGTATTTGTGGAAGTTCAATATGTAAAGAAACATCAAGATTCATTTTCTCTCTTTGCCGTTCTCTATATTGTGGGATGAAAGAGAGGAGGAAATGAATTTTTCTTTTCCATCTCTAATCATGCATGTCTCTCTACTCTACTTTTATTGGATGAAAGGGTGAGGGAGATGTAATAGTGATTAAAAAGAAATGAGATGTACCAGTGGTGATGAAGATGAAGAATAACAAGAGAGAGAAAGTGAGTTAACATTTGGGTGTTAATTTTAGAAATTAGGGTTGATGAAGAGTAAATGTTTGTTGTGAGTTTGGGGTTAAAATGAAAAGGAAGAACATGAGTGAAAAGAGAATGAGTGATGTTAATTTAATTGTTTTCTATTTATTTATTTTATTTTTAATTTAAATATATTAATTTTAAAATATTAATCATAGATTAACCTGAACTTCAAGTCATTTTTAACCGATTGAGAGTACGGAGGGTGTTTTATGTTATGCAAATTAAATTTTAGAGTGCAAGTAGGCACGTTTAGAACTTCAGGTGCAAACCTCAATATTCCTGTAAAATTTAGGGTCTAAAGTGTATTTTAGTCATTAAAACAGAACCTAACTTGCGTTAGGATTATCATTTTTTCTAACTATTATATCACCTGAAAAGTCCAACTCAATTTTTTATTTATTTTTTGCTAAATAGCTCAAATTTTCTTTTGAGTTTCTAAAAATAAAGAAAATGATAGGTGTATGCTAAGAAATTTTGTAGTCTTCATTAAAAAAATCCATTTTTTTAAAAAAAATATATAAGTTGAAAAATGTAAGAAAATTAAGCCCAATTTTGTTTAGATATTTTCCTCTTTAAAATGGTAAGATTTATAAGGAAAGGAAATTAGATGAAAATTTTCTTTATTCCATAATTACCTTTTTCAATGACCCATCAAACAAATTTAACAATTATATCTCTAGTTTATTATCTCTTGAATAAAAGACAATTTACACCCCAAACTTTATACAACTGTTGAATTTTGCATTTTAAACTGAAAAAAGTGTCTAAGTACACATCAAACTTCAGTTATACATAACAAAATGCACATTTTCTTCGATTAACCGGTCAAAAGTGATCGGCTAAGGGCCTAAGTCACACATGTGAATCTGGATGGGTATTTAAGTCTTTCCATATCTTTTTAATAGCTAATTCCTCTCTCCTATTTTTCACCTTCTTTTCACCGGTCAATTGATCTCAATCCCTAATTTTCCCCAACAAAATTCCACTGTACCAAACCAATTTCAGCCATAATCATCCCATCTAAATCAAACACACCTCAACAACAGCTTTTATCCACCCACTTGAGATCATCCATGTTTCTTTAAACCAATTCATCTATATCATCGTACCCTTGATTAATTTCACCTCTTTTCTTTTCTGAAAATCAAATCCATCCTCCAAAATGGTTACAAAGAGAGATCTCGAGCGTGAGAAAGAAGAAAGCTCCTCATCAATGACGCTACCACCAGCTGCCGGAAACAGAGTAATCAGATCTACGCCGATGATTTCGTGAATGGAAAACAGCTACGCCGACGATTCGGAGTATGATTTGAGAGCAATTCCTGGTGGTGCTATATATGTGCAGGAGAATAGAGCCGATAGTACCAGAAATTGTGTGAATAAAAGAATGACATCATCGTCTATGCTTTTGGAGGCTCATACACAGATACAGGAAATGCTAAAGCCTTGTGATGACAGATTGACCGGGTCAGAATTTTTCGTCAATTTATCTACTCGGGTGTCAATTGTTCAACAAATAATTTCAAGATGTTTGGGCTGAAGCTAACGCAAGAAAATTCAAAGAGGAGGCTAGTGAGCATGATACACAAATGTGGGTCAATTTAATACAAGGCCAATTCTAATCATCTTAGCAAAGCCAACATATTTTACATACAAAGGAGTGTTATGTTATTTTGATTCGTGGGCCATTTTTTTTAAAGTTATCAGACTTCACATTGAAGCAGGTCAACATTAATGCATGGAGCATGTTCTTCATATTATTTATCACGTGGGCCACTTGTTTGCTAAACATACTGCTAGCATGGAAGAAAACATACTGCTAGCATGAAATATCATATATGCACGTGGACAAAGGCAACAAATATAGCATGCAAGGAATCATTATCACTTTATATCACACGGTTTCAACATATCACTTTATATCGCACGGTTTCGCCAGCTTAGTCACGTGGCAAGAATTTTTAGACGGAAATTGCAGATGTTAGATTTTTATAATCCTGATGTAATTAGGATATGTTTTTTTTTAATTAGAATTTCTTTTCCAAATTGACTTCTATTAGGGTTATAGTTTATAAATTCCTATTAGGATTTGGATTGTTTTGAATAGTATAAATAGAGGTTCAAGTTGATGTAAACATTATACATTATTATTATTCAATATATTTGTGAGTTTATTCTCTACTTTTGGTTCTTTGAAGAATTCCTTAGAAATTAGTAGTTTCTTAGTTTTTTCTTTGAGATTCAATTTTGACTTATCATACAACAATTCATAGTTGTGTGTGGCGTCTTCTACCGCATCAATCGTCGATTGTACCGAGATTACCGCTTCAATATAAGCGAGGGGTCAAGGTGTCGTTGGTGTCCATTCAACTCAAATTTCCAAACGCGATCAATTGTACCAAGATTACCGTCTAAAGTATAAACGAGGGGTTAAGGTGTTGCAAGCAATTCACCCAACAACTGTGATAGAAACGGTCCGGGCGACGACCACCTCACGCAAGCGTGCCGTGGAGTCTATCACCTTGGGTGCGGCATTCTCCCGGACTCTATGTACATTTTATAGGCCGGCTTTTACCATATGTACAACATTCCTTCAACTTCATTGAGATTAAATCAAGTATTCATAGTACATTAAGAAAAGGGTATCTGGATTATCTTTAGGCAGCTTGTTAATATATAGGTAGAAGCGCAGCACGTCCTCCTTCAAAAATGTGTCAGTGTCAATTACATCGTCACCCCAAGTTAGAACCCATAAGTCTCTTTACTTGACTCTCTTTATGCTACCACGACAAAAGGGGCAAGACTCCGATCTTGTGTTCCTGTAAATTGGCAAGAAGTTCGAGATCAGGCATTAATGGTAGAAGGTATGTATAATACAAGACGAGATTATAAGCAATCAGTTACCAATCACGGTAGCAGTTGATGCACATGGCCTAACAGCAATTAGGCAAGACAATTTTTGTATATTGCTGTAAGCATACCCGCATTCGTCTTCTCTCTCAGAATCAACATTGGAAAAGCTATCACCTTCCAGCAGGGGCGGATCCAGCCTGAAAGTTCAGTGGGGTCAAATTCGAAAAAAAAATTCAAATTTAATATAAGTAGAGTACTACAGTTATATTAGTACACTACTATTATGTTACTGAAAAAAGAACATGCTACTATCTTGTTAATATGATAGATAAATATTTTAATATACTTTAAAATGCTTAAATTTGATTAAGTGACTGGTGGATTGTTCCACAACAGTTGGCGACATTATTGGGAGAAAATAAATTTAATGATGTTGATCTCGAATTTTATACTACTACTACTACTAATGAAATGAGAGCACTCATCTGCATAATATAGGAATATTTACTAGGCACTGTTTTTTTTTTCTTGAAAAAATCGGGTAAATTATAGTAACTTTAACCGAAATCTTTCACAATTTTTAGTAATTGTAACTCCTCTGTTTTTAATTTTACTTTCTTGGTATTCAGGAGAAGTAAATTGATCAAGACAATAAAATACTTAAATTCTTATAGTAGTATTTTATTTTAACAATATAGTAGTATATTTTTTTTATAACATAATAATAGTGTACTAATATAACTGTAGTACTCTATTTATTTTGTTTCAATATGCATTAAAATTTGTGAATAATTAATAATTGTATATATATATATATATATACACACATAGTCACATATGAAGAGCTGAAAATCCAGTGGGGGCATGTGCCCCCCTGCCCTTGCTCTGGATCCGCCTATGCCTTCCAGTATCCTCTTGCCAATTTCCATTTATATTGGGAGTGGAATAGAGTCAAATAGGGAGAAACGATGAAGAAAGAGGCACAGAAAAGTGCATGTAATGTAAACTATCAAAAGTACCCCTCTGTAATAAGCATTACGGTCTTAGCCGGTCACTTTTAGCCTGCTAACTCAAGAAAGTTTGCATTTTGTTATGTATAACTGAAGTTTTGGGTGTATTTAGACACATTTTTTAGTTTGGGTTGCAAAGTCAACAGTTGTGTAAAGTTTGGGGTATAAATTGTCTTTTAGTCTTACCTCTTTCCTAAAAAACGTAAATTTTACACCAATTTTCTTTCTCAACCCTTGTCAAATAAAAATTCTTTGAATTCCTATCCAAAAACTCACAAATAAGAATTCTGTGCTACAGAGAGAGCTCAAAGAACTGAAAAGTGGAGTGGAATCGATTCGTGGAGGTTTCGTTATCCTCTGTTGTTTCTCTCTGCGGTAAGTATTTCGAACCCCATTAATATTTTAGCTGGTTATAATTTTATGTTTGCTGTTGCTTCATTTTTGATGATTTGAAATTTGTTGCCCTGTAAATTAATTTTGAATATAGAAACTTCAGTTGTAAGTGAGTGCTTTCATCTAGAAACTGGGTTTTCTCTATTTCTTCTGGGTGATTGATTTGATTATTGATAAATAGGGAAGCGATTTTATTTTGGTGAACTTCCAGTGATATCTTTAATTCTTGTCATTGTGTTAATATATATATATATATATATATATATATATATATATATATATTGGCAGTTTTTCTCTAGGAGATCCTTAAACCTTCAGCATAACGGCTTAAGAAGTTCGATCTCTTTCAAACTCCATAACCAAGTACACTCTATTGTTTTGTAAGATGGAAGCGAAGTGCCAAAGAACCAGTGAGAATTATGCTGTTGATATATCCTCCATACGAGAAGCACAAGTACGCATCAGCTCATTTATACACGTAACTCCAGTCCTGTCATCAGAAACTCTGAATTGTATTGCTGGAAGAAAGCTATTTTTTAAATGTGAATGTTTTCAGAAGGGGTGAGAAGCTAATGGCATTGTATGATTAGTTGAACAAACTAAAAAAGAAATATAAAAGAGAGGAAAAAGAAATTTTTTATCGCAAATTATTGCTTTGATAACTAATATTTCGATAGATTTAAAATCATCTGAATGATCTTTACTTTCAATTGCTTATCAGTGGAGCTTTTAAATTCAGAGGCGCCTCAAATGCTATCTTTTCACTTAATAATGATCAGGCTGCTAAAGGTGTCGTAACTCATAGCAGGTTTGCCTTAAAACTTAGTTGTCTTTCCTAATTAATTTTTTATCCTTCTTCATCGGAAAAATCCATGATATTATCCTTGAAAAATTAGTGGTAACCATGCTGCTGCTCTGTCTTTGGCTGCAAAACTACGGGGCATCCCAGCATATATAGTTATACCAAAGAATGCTCCAAAATGCAAAGTTGAGAATGTCAGGCGTTATGGTGGTCAGATTATCTGGAGTGAGACCACTATGCAGTCTAGAGAGGAGACTGCAGCCATGGTGTTGCAGGAGACTGGTGCAGTTCTTCTTCATCCATATAATGACAGTCGCATCATAAGGTACTATGATGAACTCTATTTGTTTGTCTTTACCTATATGTACCAGTGTATATGGATGATGGACCTTTGCTTTCACATTGCCTAATTATGTTCTTGCTTTCATCCTTGAATTTATTTGCTACTCTGATGAACGTATCGCATTTAACTTCCTCTAAAAGTTATGCTTAACCATGCATAATATATATATATATATATATGTGCGCGTGTGTGTGTGTGAAGCATTTATTACTTTTAAACTAGGGATCACTCAAAGTTCATTGCGTATTGCAAAATTAGTTGTCGCTTGGCCTCCGTCTCTAGGAAGACTGCAACTAGAATCATACTACATCTTGACTTACTATAGAAATCTTCCTGATATTTACCATTAGGTAGACTCGTCACTGCTGACAGGAATATTTAGACATAGTCGTGTTTCAAATTGATAAACTGCAAATTTTAGATCTCTATTACTGTAGTTTTTTTTGGGTATTGTAAAGCTGCCACAAAAAAGGGAAAAATGGTGATGCTTGTATAGTTTATTTAAATAATACAGAAAATGGAAGAGGTGATAGAAGTTGCATCTTCCTATATGCAGTGACGAAGCCAGGCGTAGACTGGAGGAGGCACGCCCCCCCCAAGGTTTAAAATTTTTATAAGAACTATGGCCCACTTGTGATGTGAGATTAAATTGTCTGTGTACAATCTAACAAATAAAATCTTGTTTTGCAATTTGCCCTAACATCCGCTCCCATCTCCTCCAGCTCCCTCACGTTTCCAATTCCATCCCTATATTTCTTCACTAGATCCTCAGTAGTATTTTGTGTTCAATTAAGCCATTAATTAATTAACAAAAGAAAAACTGAATTAATTGGTTCATGGTTGCTTACGGTGGGTATCAAGAGAAGTGGCGACTATGTTGATAGCAGAGACAAATGCTTTAGAGTTTAGCCAAAGAAAGACCGAAGGAGAAATTCCCTTCATTTATTTCTTCCTTTTGCATTTCCTGATCGACCTTCTCTAAAGTATTTTCATCTACTTTTTACAGGTACTAATTTTTCTCTTCTTTCTCTAATCTGTATGTGTGTGTGTGTGTGTGTGTATATATATATATATTATGTATGTGCTGTGTGCAAAAATAAATTGGGGTTTATCCGTTTAAAATTGTTGATACGAGGAGTTAAAGTTATCAATTCGATCTATGTTTGTTTCTGTGTTATAATTTGTGCGTTGTTTGATTTGCTTTAATTGAGATTTATATGATTTGATGATTATGTCTATGCACAATGCGTCTTTATGCTTAGTTTTTGGATATTCAGATATACACCAAAAATTTCTTCCCTGGTTAAGTAGCCCCTCCAGTGTTCAGAATCCCACTATCTCAGTTTTTATTTTTTGTTTTTTGTTTTAGAATAATGGGAAAATCACATACTATTAATTCATTTTTCAAGAGAAAGCAATCAAATTATGTTGACACATCTCTGCTTACCCCTGAGTAATCAAATCTTTGTTTTAGTAAAATATATTTTGTAATGGTGGAACTTTACTTTTTAGTAATCCCGAAGATACAATCCAGATTCGTCCCTGTCCATATGTTGGGTGACATTTAACATATAGGAAGAGGAATTTAAAATGCCCTTGGCATTGCCTCATTTGTAAAAAGGGGTGCAATTGGAGACATAAATTGGAATAAGATTTGTATACATGCCTCACTTTTCCTGCTACATGACTTTCATAAAAATATGTTAATGATCGATGGCTTACTCATTTTGTGTCAGAAATGACCAGTTGGATTGGTTCAACCTTGTTGGAATCACATACCCTTTTTACTTGTCGTCAAAAACTTTGCCGCATGGCTCTCATCCTCTACCCGAGGATCGAAAAGTACTCCAATTAGCTCATTTTTATATGTGCGTGATAACCCCAAAAAAGGTTTGGTTGGCATAAGATAAAGGGTTTCCATGTCAATACGTAATTCCAATTAGTGGTAAAACATAAAGGTCATATGCTTCAATATGATTCATCATGACATTTCTTGGTTGTTTTTGTAGTGGGCAGGGTACCATATCATTGGAGCTGCTCGAGCAAGCCCCACAAATTGACACTATAATAGTTCCAATAAGTGGTTTGTTTATTACCTTTTCAAGTTGTTTAGTAATGATGATCATTTGAAGTCCCAATTTTCATCCTGTACTTGCATTGTCTTTTTTATTAATTTAGAAGGTTTTCCTCATGATGAACAAATTGTAGGTGGTGGTTTAATATCAGGGGTGGCATTAGGTGCCAAGTCCATCAATCCTGCCATTCGAGTCTTTGCTGCTGAACCCAGGGGAGCAAATGATGCAGCTCAGTCCAAAGCAGCTGGTAGAATTATAACTTTGCCCGAAACAAACACCATTGCTGATGGACTTCGAGCTTCTCTTGGGGATCTCACTTGGTAAATACCATTTCGTATAGTGCATTGAGTTTGTGATTAACTCTTCCCTTCCCAAGTTTTTATTCATGATTGCTGCCCATTGGATTTTTAGATATGCTAAAACATGCAACTTAGTTAAATAAAAGAAAAGGTATGCCCAAATGGGCAAAACAAGTAAGTTTGAGTGGAGCATTTATTGGATGTCAACATATTTACAAATGTGCCACTCATTAATCTAAACTACTCGTTTTGAGTGAACCTTTAAATAGATTACTAACGTGTCTCACTAGATACTATTTTCCCTGATAAATTATGTTACTGTACCCAACACTGGTCTATTTAACTTGGGCATTATTTCGTGGCATGTCCTTGTTCTTTGTCTAGCTTGTATGTTGTCCTACTCATTCATCACACTTCTTTTGTGATCACCTTAGATTTCCGCTAGTGCAACTAATTTTTTTAGCTCTTAACAATCTAATTACATCAAGCAGGCCTATCGTACGAGATTTTGTTGACGATGTCATAGTTGTGGAGGATAAGGAAATAATAGAAGCCATGAAACTTTGTTATGAGATTCTGAAGGTAGCAGTCGAGCCTAGTGGAGCCATAGGTCTTGCGGCAGTTCTATCAGATAGTTTCAGGGAAAATCCTACTTGGAAGGACTGCCACCAAATCGGGATTGTCCTTTCAGGAGGTAATGTTGATCTAGGTGTCCTTTGGGATTCTCTCGATAAATGAGAAATTGTTCCGCTTCTTGCCTAGACTATATCTTTCCTCCAGATGATAAATTTTGTTCTTTTGCCATTTAGTTGTGTTCACTGGCATGAACCAGATTCTTTAGTTTTCCCTTTGGCATTATGATGAGCATATGAACTTTGCAGATTCCTCTTGGATCATTATGCATATTGTACTCATTTCTGTTAAGTTGTTCAAGTAATTAGTAGGCTACTCATCACTCAAGCACTATGCAATGAAATATGTACAAATGTTGTGAACCCTTATTTTTGTCAACACTACAGTGAATGCCAACTTTATATACACAATAATATATGGATATGAACTTAGAGTTAGATGGATTCCAAATCCTTGAGCTGTAGGCAGACCTGAATATAAAATGGAATCCCCCTACCCTACCCCTTCCCCTTCCCCCACCCCAGCTCCCTCCCCCAAAACACAACAAAAACCATAGCAACCTTATACCTTTACATATTTTGAAATCTGACACGTTAAAGATCATTTGTGCTATCAAGATTAGATTGGTATAGCAATGGCAGTAGAATTGAAACAATTGTAGTGTTTAATTTATATCTCAGTAAGAATCAGAAAACTGCGAAGAATATAATTCAACAACTTTGTAAGTAAAAATGATGATAAATATCTAGAAAACTTAAGGCACTACATTCTACTCAAAATATGGACTTTGGAGTTGTAGGAACTTCATTTTGGATCCTAAAATCACTTCTCCAAAGAAAGGATCTTAACATCATCACCTTTGGAACCCAACCTGTGAGAATTAGTTGACTACACATCTAACCAGGTTTATTAATTCCAAATTAAGTTAAGACACAGATGTTTTCACATTCAAGAGCTTGATATGACAACAAAAATCCCAAAATTCCCAGGTGCAAGTGTTGCATACATAATGAACTAACAAGCGTCAAACTTTGAAAACGACAAAATGCATACCCAGATGCAGGGAATGCGAAATACAGACTAATCATACATAAGAAATATTCAAAACAACCATAAAGTTGGAAAGCAACCACATTAACATCCAACAAGAAAGAAAAGTTGATAAGGTCACATCTTAATCCTCCTCTCCATACCTCTCGTCATCTTCTTCCTCATAATCCCCTTCCTCATCAGCAGTTGCATCTTGATATTGCTGGTATTCTGATACCAGGTCATTCATGTTGCTCTCAGCTTCGGTAAACTCCATCTCATCCATCCCCTCGCCAGTGTACCAGTGCAAGAAAGCTTTCCTACGGAACATTGCAGTGAACTGCTCACTGACCCTCCTAAACATCTCCTGGATTGACGTGGAATTCCCAATAAATGTTGAAGCCATCTTTAAACCTGTAGGAGGGATGTCACAAACAGTGGACTTCACATTGTTGGGAATCCACTCAACAAAGTATGAGGAATTCTTGTTCTGGACGTTTATCATCTGCTCATCAACCTCCTTAGTGCTCATTTTGCCACGGAACATAGCTGATGCAGTGAGATAGCGTCCGTGACGAGGATCTGCAGCACACATCATATTCTTTGCATCCCACATTTGCTGTGTAAGTTCAGGAACAGTGAGGGCACGATACTGCTGGGACCCACGAGATGTAAGGGGTGCAAAGCCAACCATGAAAAAGTGAAGTCGTGGGAATGGAATCAGGTTAACTGCTAGCTTCCGAAGGTCCGAGTTGAGCTGACCAGGAAATCGAAGGCAGCAGGTGACACCGCTCATGGTGGCAGATATTAAGTGATTCAAGTCTCCAACTGAACACACAAATAATGTTTCAAAATCATATACAGTACTCCCTTCGTCACTTAATAAGTAGTTTGAAAATTTCAAGTAACATTAATTGCTTAGTTTTCAATTTTAACCCAAGTATTAAATTGGTTCTCTAACTATTTTTTGCCCAATAAATAACACTCTTTTTCCGATACAAAGACAATATCGACAATTGATACTTATTATATTTAAGGATATACAATCATTTTTTTAATATTTGTGTACAATTTTAAAATAACGGGAGGGATGGAGTAATTCTTAATATCAATAAATCTTGTGCCATCAACATGCGAATTCCCAAAATATATAATGGACTATGCTTATGTAGCTAAATGGCTATATAAACCGATGATATTTTACTTCAGACTGTTAGGATTCTTCTTCTAAACTGAAAGTTGAGTTTAAATTTTGGAGTGTGGTTTATGTGACTAAAATAAGATGAGTAAAGATTAACATTCTATTATGTAGAAACGTTCTGGCCGGTAAAAGAGTTATGCTTATTACATATTATAATACTGACATGATGTATGTGGGTGTGGCTGAAAAAATTAGGCTAAACATCTATATTAAATGGCTAAACATATCAGGTTCATGACTTGTTTAAAATATAAAAAAAAATACATATCAGGCTTTCAGAATTCATACAACATAAAAAACATATCAGGTTCTCCGATGGGTCATTCGGATATTCCAACTTAAGTTAAAGAACATGTGATGACCCATTAGTGTTTCACTTAAATAATCAACTAGGAACATCTCCAAAGAGATAAAATCACCGGGCACTATCTATAAACCCACTTCAGGTCTAAAATTACCTAGGCATGTACAATAATCACCAAACACTTATACAACATAACCTGTAGATAAATTTGAAGTGCATATAGAGATATTTATAATACATAATCTTGGCAAAAGAAAATCAAGCTGGTGAGAAACATGTGATATTACAACTGTATTTGTAGTGCAGAAGATAGAAGGGAATCTTGGGCACCAAGTCAATTTGACCTAAGATCCCTATCTTATTATATTATAAACAAATAAACATTGAAGAATATTTTAGTTTACATCATCATCATCATACCACAAATTATGTGATGCTTAAATCATAAGTATTAGGTACTCTACTGAGATGAATACAATAAAGATTTGATGTACATCAAAAAAGCCACATTTCGCATGTCACAGGGACTCCACTATATTGTGATAAGATATAATTCCTTAATGCTACATTTGGATTGAAAGAATAAAATGAAGAATGAAATGTTCGAATGAGTTAAATCATACTCTCCCTCCCTCAAAAAATAAAATTCGAAATAAGAATAGTTTAATCCATTACAATCGCAACCACACACAATTTTTTTCATTCTATAGGAATAAGTCATTCTATTCTCACTTAAACTCTCGGACGGTGCATCAAGATGGCAATAATCCTCAGGAAAACAACAACACTGACCAAATGATGAACGATAGAATATTCAGAGGCTTTATGCAATTCATGCAACATTAGGCAAGAGCGGCTCCTGTCCAAAATATAGGTGGAAACACTGAAAACTCTCGGACGGTCACCGCTAAATAGTTCAAGGAGCTGGGACCATCGGAGTTTATTGGAAAGCCAAAATCACTTAAGGTGGAAGCGTGGATAAAGCAGATCACCAAGATATTTGATGTCTTGGGATGCTCCGAGGAGTAAAAGGTTCCATTTGCCACCTTTATGTTACGAGGAGAGGTAGATTACTGGTGGGAATCGGTAAAGCGTACTCAACCTGCCACACTGAAGATGTCTTGGGAGAAGTTCCAAGAACTATTCAACGACAAGTACTTTCCCAAAAGTATTCGTCACATGAAAGAGGTAGAGTTCATCAAGTGGGAGCAGAACAATATGACCGTGTCGTAGTACAAAGCTAAGTTTGCCGAGTTGTCCCGGTTTGCGTCTCACTTGGTTGACAATGAGGACAGAATGACGCGGATGTTTCTAAGAGGTTTGAAACCCGAGATACGCCAATTTCTAATTTCTCATAAACTGTGCTTGTATTTAGATGTTGTAAATAGGGCTCAGTTATTGGAGCGCGATAACGAGTCAACGCAACTAAGAGAAAGCAGCCGGCAAAATGATAATACCAGTGGTAGCAGTCATCGAAGCGGTGACAACAAGCGTGGAGGGAATCAACATGGCAAAAATGGTAACCACTTCGGTGGTAATCATGGCCAAGACAATAAGAATGGACATTTCAAGAAGAGGAGATTCAACAATGATGGAAAGACGTCAGCACCAACACCCGTTGTTAAGGAAGGAGAACGACCACCTATCATATCAAATACGGAGGGAGGGACACATCAGTCCAAATTGCGCGATGCAGTCCAAAGTGTGTTATAATTATGGAAGAGAAGGTCACCTAGCCCGATTTTGGCATGCACCGAAGACAAGTCCAGCTGGGATGGAGGCACCAAAGGCCGTCCCAGAAAAGTCAAAGCCGGTAGTTCAAGGGAGAGCGTTTGTTGTGACCTCCCAGAAAGCAAGGAACCCAAACGAGGTCATCACGGGTAAGCTTATCATAAACTCTAGCAAAGTCTATACCTTATTTGATACCGGTTCTACCCATTCTTTTATTTCTTCTACTTGCGCTCAACGTTTAAATTTGACTCTGGAGAAATTCAACTTTGACTTATCGGTTGAAACTTCGTTGGGAGAAACCTTTATTACATCCACTGTTTATAAGTTTTGTTTGATTCAAATCGGTAACCGTACGTTACCTGTCGGTCTTATTTCTTTAAAAATACTTGCATTTGATGTGATTCTAGGGATTGATTGGTTAACTACTCATCATGCTAAAATTGATTATTTCCGTAAGGTTGTTAACTTTCTTATACCTAATCAACCTATTATGCGAATTCAAGCGACCAAACCATTAAAATCAATCACGGTCATCTCAAGCCATATAGCTATTAGTTTATTTAAAAATGAATGTCAAGCTTTCTTAGCTCATGTCACATATTTAAACAAAAATACATCAGATTTGAATGATATTTCTATTGTTAATAATTTTCCTGACGTATTCCCCGAAGAACTTCCTGGCCTACCCCCGGAGCGTGAAATCTAGTTTGGTATCGACCTTGAACCCGGTACAAAACCCATTTCCAAAGCCCCATATCGAATGGCTCCTATTGAAATTCAGGAGTTAAAAACCTAACTACAGGAATTGTTAGACGTCGGTTTCATTCGTCCTGGTACGTCTCCTTGGGGTGCTCCTGTTCTATTCGTGAAGAAGAAAGATAGAAGTATGCGACTTTGTATTGATTATCGGAAGTTAAATCATGTCACCATCAAAAATAGGTACCCGTTGCCTCGCATTGATGACATGTTTGACCAGTTGCAAGGTGCCAAATTTTTTTCAAAGATCGATCTTCGTTCCGGATATCATCAGTTGAAGATTAAAACCGATGACATTCCAAAGATAACTTTCAGAACTCGGTACGAGAATTATGAATTCCTAGTCATGTCTTTTGGATTGACTAATACTCCTGCTGCCTTCATGGATATAATGAACTGAGTATTCAAAGAATATTTGGATCACTTTGTGGTCGTCTTTATTGATGAAATCCTCATGTACTCCAAAACTCGTGAAGACCATGAACAACACTTGAGGCTGATACTCCAAAAGCTTCGTGAAAATAAGTTATATGTCAAGTTGAAAAAATATGAGATCTGGCTTGAGGAAGTATCATTCCTTGGGCACGTGATATCAAATCATGGAATATCTATTGACCCAGCAAAGATTGAAACAATTTAAAGCTGGGAGTAACCAAAATCAGTGACCGAAGTACGTAGCTTTCTTGGCTTAGCTGGTTATTATCGGAGATTCATGGAAGGATTTTCTCGAATCGCTACTCCATTAACTCAGATGACTCGAAAAGATACAAAGTTCGGTTAGAGCGAGGAATGTGAGAAGAGTTTTCAAGAACTCAAGAGACGACTCATTTCAGCACCTGTTTTGACAATACCAGCTGGTTTGGAGGGATTTGTCGTATACAGCGATGCTTCAGGCAAAGGGTTAGGATGTGTTTTCATGCAACATGGAAAAGTCATAGCCTATGCTTCACGACAACTCAAAGAATATGAGAGGAATTATACTACTCATGATCTAGAGTTGACATCAGTCGTTTTTGCGCTTAAGATTTAGAGGCATTACCTGTATGGAGAGAAGGTGGAGATCTATACGGATCATAAAAGCCTCAAATATTTCTTCACTTAAAAGGAACTCAACATGCAGCAATGACGATGGCTTGAGCTATTGAAAGATTACGATCATACTATTCAATACCATCCTGGAAAAGCGAACGTAGTAGCTGACGCATTGAGTAGAAGATCATATATGGGTACGAGTGCGATATTGTCAATGCAAAGGACCATTTTGTATGACTTACAAAAGATGGAGATAGAGTTAAAGACTTCAGGGACCCATGTGATAATGGTGAATATACGAATAGAACCGACTTTAATCGATAAAGTTAAAGTTGCTCAAGCTATAGACTTGGAGCTGATGCGTATGAGGAAGAAAGTGCAAGAAGGTGCTATTCTAGAAGCAAGAATCGATGAAGAATGAATACTTTGAGTCAACTCCAGACTTTGTGTTCCTAATGATTCTGACTTGAAGTATAAAATCATGATGGAGGCGCACAACACACCGTTTGCAATCCATCTTGGGAGTACCAAAATGTATCGTGATCTTCGACATACATTTTGGTGGAGCAATATGAAGAGAGATATAGCGGGGTTTATCTCAAGGTGTCTAACTTGTCAACGAGTCAAGGCGAAACATCAAGTGCCAAAAGGTCCATTGCAACCACTTGAAATTCCAGAATGTAAGTTGGAGCACATTACCATAAATTTTGTTACTAGTCTTCACAAGGTTTCTCAAGGCATAGATGCGGTTTGGGTCATTGTTGATAGATTGACCAAGTCTGTCATTTCTTACCTATACGAGAAACTTATACACTTGAACGTCTTGCCCGTATGTACATAAACGAGATTGTAAGATTGCATGGTATGCCAGTATCCATAGTTTCTGATCGAGACCCAAGATTCACTTAACGATTTTAGGTTAGTTTGCAAAAAGCTATGGGCACGGATTTACGATTTAGTTCGGCATATCATCCTCAAACAGACGGGCAGTCGGAGAGGACTATTCAAACTCTTGAAGATTTATTAAGACTCTGTGTCCTTGACTTCATAGAAAGTTGGGAGAAGTTCTTACCATTGGTGTATTTTTCCTACAACTACAGTTATCAAGCAAGTATTTGCATGGCTCCATTTGAGGCGATGTATGGAAAAAAGTGTCGTTCTCCAGTATGCTGGGAGGAGGTGGGTGAAGCAACGTTGTTGGGACCAGAGTTGGTACGTATGACTATGGAAAAGATTCAAACAATTCGACAACGTATAAAAACCTCACAAGATCGATAAAACAGATATGTTGATATTCATCAAAAGGATGTGGAATTCAATATTGGAAATCATGTGTTGTTTATGTGTTGCTCCATGGAAAGGAGTTACGAGATTTGGAAAGAGAGAAAAGTTCAATCCTCGATTCATTGACCCATTTATAATCCTCGATCGAGTAGGAACTGTAGCCTATAGACTCGTCTTACCGCCAAGTATGTCTCGTGTTCATAAGGTTTTTCATATATCTATGTTACGTAAATATGTGAAAGACCCGAACCACATTATTGAATTAGAACTGGACGAGATAGCGAAAGATTTAACGTATGAAGAGGTACCTGTTAAAATCTTTGATAAGAAGGATCATATTCTACGCTCCAATGTTATACATCAAGTCAAAGTTTTGTGGAGAAACCACGATGTTGAGGAAATGACCTGGGAGTTAGAATCTGAAATGAAATCAAGGTATCCTCACCTCTTCGACATACCAGGTATGCACCCTAATTTTGAGGATGAAATTTCATAAGAAGGGGAGGTTGTAAGACCCTAATTTTTATGAATAAAGATTAATTTTTCTCGAAACATATTTTTGAATATTATAGTGTGAATTTGATATAATGTTATAGTTGTGGGTATTATTTGCAAATTTTGCAAAGTAAGCAAATGTTTATATAATATTCGATTGGTCGGGGAATATTCGTTTTAACAGGGAATATTCGTACGACAGCACAATCATTGGTGGACCCCACAACGAAAGTATTGTCGTAGTTAGAAAACGACATAATTATCTTTTTATAAAAATAACGGCGAAAGTTTTACCGTTAAACTGTTGAACTACCCGGTGGTAAAAATATAGTAATACGTGCGGTTGCATAGTAGCACACAGTATGGATTATTGATGCTTACGTGAGAAGTCACTCAGTTATACTCAATTATTGATACAGTAATTGCTGCATAATATCTCTTATATTATTGATTCAATTATTGTCACAGTATCATCTGCATAATATTTTATATTATTAAAATCAATAATTGAGACGACAAAGTTATTCATATTATTATTTTTAATATTGACAATGTCTAGAAAGTTCTGTTAATGAGAGGTTTGGTCACCTAATTGCGCGCCAATAGGGAGAAATCCTTATCGAAAAACCCCTCTTTCCTGTGAATGATCTGGTTGTTAAATATTGTGAGTTATAATATTAATGATGAATAAGTTCGTGTTGATTAAAAATGATTTTGATATTTCTATTGTGTTGGGATTATTAGTGTTAGTGGAAATCGACATCTTTTTCGATAATAATGGATGTCTGGAGGTTATATTGACCAATCGGGTAATTAATCAGATAAATGAGCAATTAATTGCTATTAATTCACATGCTTATAACTATTTGTTCACATGTGTGTACTATTGATTCACATGTATGTACTATTAGGGGAGGTGGTGCAAGATTGATAATACTTGCATGACTAAATTTAAAATGGAGGTATAGATGAATGTATTATACTGTAATTATTTTTTTCACATGTATAGAACTATTGATTCACATGATTGTACTATTGATTCACATGATGTACTATTAGGGGATGTGGTGCAAGTTTGATAATAGTTGCATGACTAAATTTAAAATAAAGGAAAAGATGAAGGTATTATACTATAATATTTTAAGCCCCAAAACATGCAATTATCGAAACTATATTTTCCTATAAATAGAAGCTCATTCTTCTTTCATTCTCACCAATTCACTAAGACTCACAAGAGCAAATATAGAAAGAGAAGCTTTAGAGTGAAAGTAGAAGAGAAGTTTGCTACCTCACTATTCCAGTATCCAGTCTTTTTCTGAGGTAAGGGATATTATTTTTTTCAGTATTCATAAGGAATAATATTTTCTTCCATACTCTGTAGTATATGAGTAATATTATTTCGTCTCGTATTTTTGATTATACCCTCATTTTGTTAAAGTATTATTTCTATACTCCGTAAAATTAGTAGAATATCCTTGGAATTTTCGTTTCATCTAGTATCGTTTCACAAGTATATTTTCTACACATTCTTATTAAATTTTAAGTTTTTCATGTCAGAGTACTGTCCATGAGTAGTATTCATTTTTACGGTACTATTCATAAAGTACTATTCATGGGATATTATTCACAAAGTACTATTCATAAAGTTCTATTCACGAGTACTATTCACAAAGTACTATTCATGGGGTACTATATCCGAAGTACTATTCACTCGGGTACTATTCACCCGGGGAATTATTCATGATAAAAATTAATTTCTTTGTTGTCCAAATTATTTTTGATACAATATTATTATTGAATTTTACACCACAAAGCAGTATCATGTTGATAATTTGGATAATATTGAATTCTGGATAAATTAAATTATAAATCTTTAAATATTTATTATTTGCTTGCTTTTAATTGAATTTTTATATCATTGTCATCATCCTCATGCTTATATTGTGATAAAAGTCATATGTGGCTTACGTGCATAGATGTACTATAGATTGGTATAATTATGACCATGGATCATTCAGTATAATCATGACACGTAATGTTACAAATGATGTGGTAAAAGTCCTCATTGGCCTGTAGTGCATTGATGTACAGTTGTTGGTATGATTATGACCATGGATTACTCGGTATAATCATGACCATTGATGATTACATGAATATCATTGGTCGTGGTGCAGGGATGATTCGATGATGTGGTTTATTTATTAAGCTGAGTCTCAGCGATAATGTTGATGAAGAACCTTTTTAAATCATAGAAGATAGTAGATATCATGCTCTACTTGACTCTTCTAATGGATTGCTTGTTCCGCTGCAGTTAAACTTGATGTTTATTATATTTTATCAGTTTAACACTGTTGAAGGCTAACGATAATTTATTCTGCATTATCTTTGTCATAATATTTCTTATTGGGCTAGTTGAGCTCACCCTTTATTTTCATTGTTCTCTTCAGGAAATGAGAATATAGCTGAGACTAGTCGGGGGACGGAGTGACGGTCCAGATGTTTGCATTAGTAGCCCTCCTTATTCAGTAAAATAGTGTGATAATAAATGTAATAAGGACTCCATTTGAGTTTGAATACTGTCTAGAAAACAATATTCGTATTAAAACTCTCAGCTTATGTTTTATCGTATTTTACACTATAGTTGTATAATTAAGTTGTATTTGAATTTTATACCATGTATTTGGCGACTCAAAATGGGTGATGTATACCTATTTTGGGGGCGTCACAATGTATACCTATTTTGGGGGCGTCACACAAAGCATTATATCAAATTAATACCTTATTATTCAAAATAATAATTAGAGGAATTTCAAATTTATTTATAAAAAGTTGGGGTCTTACAATGACCATGCGTTCTCTTCGACCAAGGGTGGAAAAATGAATTGTTGTTTGGCATGTTCATGACCATTGGTGAAAACATGAATATCATTGGCCCGTAGTGCATGGATAATTCATGGTCGTGATACTAATGAATATCCTTGGCCCGTAATGCATGGATAATTCAGTGATGTGGATTATTTAGTAAGCTGAGTCTCAGCGATAAAATTTATAATAAACTTTTAAATCATAGAAGATAGTAGATATCATACTCTTCTTGACTCTTCTAATGGATTGCTTATTCCGTTGCAGTTGTTGATCTAAAACTTATTTTCTATTGTATTCTATCAGTTGTTATGCTGTTGAAGGATAAGGATAATTTATTCTGCATTATCTTAGTTATAATATTTCTTACTGGGCTAGTTGAACTCACCTTTTTCTTTCACTGTTCTCTTCAGAAAATGAGAATATAGCTGAGATTAGTCGGGAAATGGAGTGACGGTCTAGATGGTTGCTATAGTAGTCATCACTATTCCATAAGAATAGTGTGATAATAATTGTAATGAGGACTTATTTTGAGTTTGGATATTGTCTAGGAGACAATATTTGTATTAAAACTCACAACTTATATTTTATTGTATTCTGCACAACACATAACAGTTGCATAAATTAATTTTGTATTTGAGTTGTGTACAATGTATTTGGCGACTCCGAATGGATGATGTATACATATTTTGGGGACGTCACAGTACCCGAGTGAATAGTACCCCGTGAAAAGTACTCCGACATGAAAAAGTAAACTTTAACAACAATGTTCAGAAAAATATTTCTGTGAAATGATACTAGATTGTGTGCAAATTTCAAGGATATTCTACTAATTTCAAAGAGTATAGAAGCAATACCGTGTGCTACTGTGCAACCATGCATATTACTGTATTTTTATCACCGGGTATTTCAATAGTTAACAATAAAACTTTTGCCGTTATTTTTATAAAAAGTTATTTCTGTCGCTTTCTAAATCCGATAGTTATTCCATTGTGGGGTCCACCAATGATTGTGTCATCGTACGGATATTCCCTGATAAAAAGAATATTCCCTGACCAGACGAATATTTTATGACAACTTGCTTACTTTGTAAAATTTTCACATATTACCCTTAACTTTAACCTTTTATCAATTTAAGCATTTACTAAATAGAATAATAAATACAAGTAAATTGAATACATCCATTTCATAAAATTCGGGATCTTACAATCTCCCCTCCTTATAAAATTTTGCCCTCAAAATTTACGTACCTGGTAGATCGAAGAAATGAGAATACCTTGCTTTCTTTTCGAATTGTACCTTCCCGGTTATTTCCTCTGTATCATAATTTTCCCATTGCTCATCTACTGTATTTCAGATATAATTCTATAATACAGCTTCAAAACAAAGGTTAATTGATATATTACAATTTGTCAGCTAATTAAGTAACAAAAATTTAGTTTAGGTAGGACACACACTAGTGAAGGATTTTACTCATCTCTCCCGTCCTAGTTCTAATCTCGGATCTCCTGTAATATCCCGAGTATTTATGAGTTAAGTATATGATAACCATCCTTAAAAAAGGAAATAAATGGGTTAAAGAATATATAATACTCAAAATATAATTGAGTTCAGGTGAAAGTTATGAAATAAAACCTAGAATTTATTATGAAGAATGGTGGAAGTAGGAAATATAAAACCTATATTAAGGTAATATGTTGAAATTATTCAACGAAGAGATTTGATGAAAACCTGAGTAAGGTAGGGTTTCAGTGATTTCGATGACGGAATCCTTATAAGGAGGGAAGAATGTAACAATCCAGAATTTTATTTATAATTTCAAATATTTATGGAATTAAATAAATATTTTTAATTGATGTGTTTGTTGTTTAGTAGATATTTGTTGGATTATTTACTAGTAAGTAAATAATTCACGAGTTATAGAAATTAACTTAATTAAAATAAAAGAGTGATGAATTAAATTTATGAGATAATACTCTAATTTAACTTAATAACTAAATTTAGAGAGTTATTAAGGATTATATGGTTTGTTAGAATGTTGTTCTAATTTAATTTAGTAATTAAAGTGATATGTAGTTTATTAAGTAAAATTATAATGAAAATTATAATTTTGTGATAATTAGTTTTGTTTATTTAATTAAGTTTGGATATGAAAATCCAAGTAAACAATGTGAGACAATAAACTATAGTATAAATGATTTATTGAAATAAATTAAAGGAGTTTTAATTGGATTTACCAAACAATGCTTAAGGTATATTAAGTCTTTATTTTTAAAAGTGATTTTGCCAAACAAAGCCTTATGGCTTTTGAATTTGAATTTGAATTTAAAAAAATAAAAATAAATAAATAAAATATATTAAATTTTATAACTGATATATCATTATTATATTTAATAGTACGTCAGTTTAGACGTTTAGTTTTTCTGTGCGTTGATTTTTACGTAAAGGTTTGGCCTAAGCCTGAGAAAAGAGATAAAGGAGTTTACAGAGAAAAATAGAGAGAAAAGAGAGAATTCTCTGAGAATTGGACAAGAGCTTTGGAAAAACAAGAAGAAAATAACCTTATTCATCATCTAATTGGGTTAAGAAGGAATCAAAAGGTATTAATCCAACCTTAAAACTCTCTACTTTTGTTTGCCTCAAATATTAGGTTTCTATAAAATTGGTTTGGGTTGATGAGGGATAAGGATATATTTGTTTATAGGTGTGTATAATCTGTGGTATGTCATCTATAAACGATTTTAGAGTTGTCAAATTCATGAAAATTATGTTAAAGATGAATAATATGAGTTTTGTTTAATATATATATTTTGGTCTATTTTAAGGCTTAAATTGATGTTTAAAACGTGTATATAATCTGAAATTGTTAATAGATGTTAGTACGTTGAAAAATGAAAAGAACGCAAGTTGAATGAATCCATTTAGTTGTAAAACGAATTCACAATGAAGAATTTCGCTATGAATGTCAAAAGAAGAAGAAATAATAGAAATAGTGAAATTAAAGATTTTAATTTGGATGTTTATGTTGTTTATGTGGTTAGAAATGTGTTAGAAACATTAATGTGTATATTTTTGTAAACATATTACACCTTGGGTAGGTTGGTATGGGTGTTAGAAAGGAGTTTTTAGGCCTAATTTTACTTTCTATAGTGTTCGAGATGATAATTCGCGAAATTGCAGAAGGGACCCCCTCCCCGGCTGGCTATTCTAGAGAAAAAACTCCCGCCCCGGCGACAGGGTAGTATGTCTAGCCAAATTTTGGAAAAAAAAACTAACCAGGCATGTTTTACTAAAATGAGCATAACTTTTTCATACGAACTCTGATTGATGCGATTCAAGATGATCCAGAACAAATACGAGTAGAACTACAAATTTTATGTTTTTATTTTGTCAATTTAAGGTCGTTAGCAGGGGTCAAAGTGGTCATCGTTAGGACTATTGTGTTTTCGGAGGCAATCGGAGGGAGTCAGGCATGCACGTATGCAAGTGTAGTGCTCTTGACGATAAAAGATGTTGTTCTAAGTTACAAAATATGAATGTTAATAAATATAATGATGCTTTACATTAATAAATAATGTATTAGATAATTTGCATATGCATACTAAGCACACACAAGATAGACAAATCGGGCGTGTGACGAATGAACGTCGAAACGTCGTGACAAATATTAATGAACGTAAAAAGTGTTTTAAGTCAAATGAAATAAATATTATAAGATATGAAATGAGGTTAATATAAAACCAATAAGTATTCCTAGCAAGACTTAAACTCTTGAATGAACTTCGAGTATAAAATATAGTGGGATGTAAGTCGAAAGTTAACATAATCAAATTGAACATTGTGTATTGATTAATAAGAAGAGATATAGGATGTAGATTAAAGTTTACATTACAACTACTATGTGTTGCTATATGACTAGTAGTTGATGTGTATGATTATATAATTGTGTAGTGCACGTGAAGTGCAGATAACTGTAAGTTGTTAAACTATTATTGGTAAACAACGATCAAGGCAAGTCTTTCAGTACCTATTTTCTATGTGAACTTGATGATGAACTGTTTTAAATCTTTATTGCAAGTAGCATGATGTGTTATATATATATATATATATATATATATATATATATATATATGTTAAAAGTATGAAATGCTAAAGTCAATTTATGACTACGTTGATTGAGTAATGAATGCTGATTGAGTAAAGAACTCAATCTCTATACTTGTTATATGAACTAAAGCATGTATGTTATGTTAGTCCAATGTTTATGAGATGTATGATAAAAAATTTATTATATGCTACGTGATGCATGAAAAATGTTAGATTTGCTGGGCTGTCGAGCTCAACCTTGCAAATAACCATCTTTACATGTTAAGGATTGAAGGTAACGCTATGTGATACTTGAAAGACATGAATCAGATGTAATACACAAAGATTATTATTTTAGCTAGAGTTGTTATTTCTTTAAACCATGATTAAGGTTCATGAGTTATACTCAATATTTTATGATGTATATTTTATGTTGAGTTGTAAAGTTAAAGTTTGAACTGTCCGATGTATAAAGGATATCGATTTAATATATAAGTAATGTATATTAACTTTGATAAAATGAATCATGGAGTATATATGATTCAAAGACATGTAGATGATAAAGGTTTTGATCAAGGGAATTAAAGTAAGAAGATAGAAAAGTTTAAATTATTCTGCATTTTATTAAGTTTAACATTGAATAATGATGTAAAATCAGAAGTTAGACATGTTATTAACGACCGAATTCAATAATTAAATTATATGAATTTTGGGGTTGTTACATCTCTGTTGGGTAAAATCTAGTTACGCACAACACGCAAGTATACGTGGTCAACAAGTAATAAAGTGATAAGTTGAGTATCGTTCCCACAGAGAATTATTTAATAAAAATCACCAAGTACTAACCCGTAACCAACTCAATCTTATTTAAACAAATGAATTTAATGTTATAAATTAAAATATTTAACTAAACTAATTCTAATTACCACTAATTAAAAATCAGATTATGGAGAATTAAGATCACAACTTCACTTATTGCTTCATTTAGGTTAACACACTTCTCATCAATTATTCTCTATCCCGAATTGTTAATCAAGAACACGAAAGTAGTATTAACCACCTCTCGATGCACTAATACCGTATTAACGTCAATCCACAATTAAGATAGAAATCCGTTAAACACCTTAACCAACTAACCCACTACATCTCTATGTGAATTACAATTGAAGAAAGTTGAAGAACAAGTTCTCTATAAGATTACATGCGGCGTCAAGCATATCTCTACCTTAACACTCATCAAGTTTAAGCTACTAACAAAATCCTGAACACATGCTATCATGATTAGATCTAAATCTATACTTCATCTCTCGAGTTCATATAGATTATCACGGTAATTGATGGCCAAGCAATTAAACAATTAAGTCCAAATCACAATAGACAATTCTCACAATAGAAAATACTAATTGATAACGAAGCATATTAAAATAAACTACACAATAAGATCCATTATAATCTCAAACAAAGAATTAGTTCATGATTATTGAATTAAAACTAAGAATCCACAATTGAATACACATTAAAAGATAAAGATAGAAGAAGATGAGAAGAAATAATCTATTGTCAGTAGACTTGACGCTCCCTCCTTGCTCCTACTTCAAATCTTCAATGGTCTCCAAGTTGCCTCAATCTCCAAATCTAATTAGAACTAATGTTTTGTTCTAATCTAAAGGAGTGTTTAATCTAGTCTAATCTATTTAATCTCTAAGCTAAGCTATGTAATCTCCAAGCTAAACTATGTAATCTCCCCTTATTTTATGCCTTACATCATGTATTTATAGGTTACAAGTCTAATTTTTAGCTTAGGAACAAACCCAATCCAATTTGGAGTCAAAAAGGTGTCAAAATTCGCCCAAAACGCGTCCAAACTCTGCTTCCTAGCGCCTAGGCGCTTGATTTTGTGCTGTCTGGACCGCCTAGGCGCTTGGTCAGATGAAGGTTACTGACTTGGAGCGCCTAGGCGCTTGATTTAGCCTTGGCTGGAGCGCCTAGGCGCTTGCTCCTTTTTCTGACATTTTCTGCTCCGACGTCCTTTGGGAAAATGGCCATAACTTATTCGTCCGAACTCCGATTTAGATGATTCAAGATGATCCGGAAAGAGGAAAAGTAGATCTACAACTTTCATTCTTGAAGTTTCGTGAAATAATATCCGGAGCTATAGTCAAATTGGCTCTGAAGTGACTGCTGTATAAATGGCAAGCCGAAAACGCGAATCTAGCCACCCCAAACATCGATCCAAGTAACTTTTGTCCCAATTCCTACAAAACAATATAAAACATGCATGAATAGACACAAACACATAAAAACATCCTAAAAGACTTGAAAACAACAATAAATTAAGCTTGAATGTATCCAATTCATGTGTATAAAACTCACTCATCAAATACCCCCAAACTTAAACATTTGCTTGTCCTCAAGCAAAAACACAAAAATGTTATGCAATGCAATATAATGAAACTAATCTATATGCCTACGAATCTAACAGTAATGACAGAAATAAGTCTATTTAACCGGCCTTAGAGAAATCAAGTAAACATGATAATACATCATATTTAAACAAATCAGTAATTTCCCAATCAATCATCAAATCTTTGACTGTTATCACTGATATAGTGCGTGTGTGCTCCACAACAATGTTAACTGATATAAAGTCAAATTTAAGACATAATAGATATCTTCGAAGGCATCATACAGTGCAAATTCACAAAATTCACGAACAAGCTAGATCCAACTAAAGTCAAACATCCACCAAGTTCAAGAGTCCAATCCGGGATACTTATGCTTTACTTTTCATCACGGGGGCTTTTTGCTCTTTTCCCGTTTTATTATATTTCTTTTTTTTTATTTTTTTTTTCCTTTTTTTAACCATGACTGTGCAATGTCTCATTCCATTAGGCTAACAGTGTCACCCCTTAGCGAGCTTTCGACCAACGACTCCCAGACCATATAAAACCTTAGGGCGCTAGGTTTTAAGATACCCCTTCGGGCGTACTTGCTCAAGTAACAAAGGCCCCGAAACAAAACTAGCCACGGTAATTTGTATCTTATTTTTTTCTTTCTTTTTCTTTTTTTTAACGAAGCTTATATATCCCAAATTTTCCCCCCAAACTTAAGTTTTTATCAAAATTTAGCCATCTCCGCCTATTCATGTCTTTCATTCCTTCACATTAGTATTATCCTTAAGAAATCCATTATGTATCAATTTAAACTTAATCAGTCAACATATCTGTTATTAACGTGCTAACCTTAATTATTCCAGTTTCAAACAGGAAAAGATTCAATTCATAACAAGAAATCACATCAAAGCCTGAATATTCAATACTATACTTATCTACTTAACTCAAGTCTCATCATTGGCCAAAATAGACTTTTACTATCTAACAGTTGGAATCATACAAATATAAACTAACTGCAACAAACATAGTAAACTAACTACTATTTTTGCGATTTTTAAATTTTTTTTTTAAACAAAAAATTGAATGCAAAAACTAAATGTAAATAACCCGAAAACATAACGAACTACAATGTAAATAACTAACTACATGCAATACGACACTAAAATGTCCCCAAACTTAAACTAGACATTGTCCTCAATGACTGAAATAGAAAAAATTAAAGCAAAGGACTTCCCTGAAAATATAGCAATCGTCCTCCTTGCCCGCTAAGTTTGGAGAATAGGCTAAGCACATGGAACAAATTGGGCACCACACTTGAATTTGACTTGAATAACCTGTAAAACCATGATAGAAGCAATTTTATTAAATCCTAAATAAATGTAAATTCAAAACTACTAATATAAAACTTAATAAAAACTAAAAATAAAAATTAAACTTGGGTTGCCTCCCAATAAGCGCTTGTTTTATAGTCTTTCAGCCTGACTTTTTCTGGTCAATGTTATCCAATTCCTCTTCGAAAGTTGAGGAACCCTCCATCCATCGGAAATAATGTAGCTTTTGGTAGGTTCCCATTTACGATGGCCAATGCATCAAAGTCACCTAACATGCTCTGATTTAGAAAGATCTCAATCAAGAACGTCCCACAGCTAGGTGTTTTCTTCATTGTGTATGTGATCACTTTGGGGCATGGAAGCTTGTCACACACAATGTGCTCTTCGTCTATCTTCTCTTTCTCGTCCCACCATGGATTCAAAATTGTACTCACTCTTATGTCAATAAGATCTTCGCCGACGACATGACTACCAAGCGGGCACGGTTTTGCAAATCTAACCAGATCGTTGAACTTTGGTGGAGACCCATTTAGATCTTTGTGGACCTCTATTTCATTATCCCCAATTGTCTCCACACTTTCTATACCTTGTGGCTCATCCAGTTGCAGATTTGGTTCGGGTTCTCCGTCAATTTCATCATCCATGCCATAAAACCAAGTGTTTGGAGGAAGGTTGCTTACGTCTTTGGTCATTTGCTCTATCTGATCCGCAAGATTTTGAATTGACCTCGCTTGATTACTCATTCTCTCCTCATTTGATGCTATGAACTTGGACACCAATTCCTCCAACCTTGAACTTTCTGTTTCAGTCTCGGAAGCCATGTATTGAGGACCATTGGTTGAGGTAGTGAGGAGTTGTTCCATTCGATTATTAAAATTTTGGGTTGATAACTCCTGACTCATTATCATCTCTTCTTTTTCTGCTATAATCCTTAACATGAATTTCTTGAAATCTGAATTGTCTTCTTGTTGCATTGGAGGTGGATTTGAGAAATTTGATGGATATGTTGGATTTGGAGCAGAGTATTGGTCCTGATAGTTGTAGCTCCATGAAGAATCCGGGTGATACCCCCAAACTTGATGGTAATTATCATATGCATACTGGTTGAGGTATACACCACCTTGTTTTCGCCGCCCAAAACTAACGGTGCATTGATGACTCGGATGGTTGCCAGCACAATAGTCACACATGATTGCCATCCTTTGACTCTGTTGGGCTGCGATAACGTCCAACTTCCTCGAAAGTTCTTTAATTTGTGCTGACATTGCGGAAAGTGTCGCGAGTCTGTCAATCTCTTTTTCTTTTGGTTGAGTCATGTTCGTGTATGGCCATTGATACACAAAGTCATCCATGGTACCTGAAAAGAGAGACATATAGGAAGAGAATTAAAAATAAAAATAAAAATGTTTAAATTAAGACTAATTTGATTGAAATTAATATTGGTAAAAAATATTAAACTAATTCCCCGGCAGCGGCGCCAAAAACTTGTTGGGTAAAATCTAGTTACGCACAACACGCAAGTATACGTGGTCAACAAGTAATAAAGTGATATGTTGAGTATCGTTCCCACAGAGAATTATTTAATAAAAATCACCAAGTACTAACCCGTAACCAACTCAATCTTATTTAAACAAATGAATTTAATGTTATAAATTAAAATATTTAACTAAACTAATTCTAATTACCACTAATTAAAAATCAAATTATGGAGAATTAAGATCACAACTTCACTTATTGCTTCATTTAGGTTAACACACTTCTCATCAATTATTCTCTATCCCGAATTGTTAATCAAGAACACGAAAGTAGTATTAACCACCTCTCGATGCACTAATACCGTATTAACGTCAATCCACAATTAAGATAGAAATCCGTTAAACACCTTAACCAACTAACCCACTATATCTCTATGTGAATTACAATTGAAGAAAGTTGAAGAACAAGTTCTCTATAAGATTACATGCGGCGTCAAGCATATCTCTACCTTAACACTCATCAAGTTTAAGCTACTAACAAAATCCTGAACACATGCTATCATGATTAGATTTAAATCTATACTTCATCTCTCGAGTTCATATAGATTATCACGGTAATTGATGGCCAAGCAATTAAACAATTAAGTCCAAATCACAATAGACAATTCTCACAATAGAAAATACTAATTGATAACGAAGCATATTAAAATAAACTACACAATAAGATCCATTATAATCTCAAACAAAGAATTAGTTCATGATTATTGAATTAAAACTAAGAATCCACAATTGAATACACATTAAAAGATAAAGATAGAAGAAGATGAGAAGAAATAATCTATTGTCAGTAGACTTGACGCTCCCTCCTTGCTCCTACTTCAAATCTTCAATGGTCTCCAAGTTGCCTCAATCTCCAAATCTAATTAGAACTAATGTTTTGTTCTAATCTAAAGGAGTGTTTAATCTAGTCTAATCTATTTAATCTCTAAGCTAAGCTATGTAATCTCCAAGCTAAACTATGTAATCTCCCCTTATTTTATGCCTTACATCATGTATTTATAGGTTACAAGTCTAATTTTTAGCTTAGGAACAAACCCAATCCAATTTGGAGTCAAAAAGGTGTCAAAATTCGCCCAAAACGCGTCCAAACTCTGCTTCCTAGCGCCTAGGCGCTTGATTTTGTGCTGTCTGGACCGCCTAGGCGCTTGGTCAGATGAAGGTTACTGACTTGGAGCGCCTAGGCGCTTGATTTAGCCTTGTCTGGAGCGCCTAGGCGCTTGCTCCTTTTTCTGACATTTTCTGCTCCGACGTCCTTTGGGAAAATGGCCATAACTTATTCGTCCGAACTCCGATTTAGATGATTCAAGATGATCCGGAAAGAGGAAAAGTAGATCTACAACTTTCATTCTTGAAGTTTCGTGAAATAATATCCGGAGCTATAGTCAAATTGGCTCTGAAGTGACTGTTGTGTAAATGGCAAGCCGAAAACGCGAATCTAGCCACCCCAAACATCGATCCAAGTAACTTTTGTCCCAATTCCTACAAAACAATATAAAACATGCATGAATAGACACAAACACATAAAAACATCCTAAAAGACTTGAAAACAACAATAAATTAAGCTTGAATGTATCCAATTCATGTGTATAAAACTCACTCATCAATCTCCGTCGGAGATCATATCCCTAAGCTCTGATACCATTTGTAACACCCCCAAAATAGGTATACACAACCCATTCTGAGTCGTCAGATACACGGTAAAGAATTCAAACACAAACTTCATTTATACAACTGTTGAATTGTCGTGCAAAATACGATAACACATAAGTTGTGAGTTTTAATTCATTATTATCTCGTAGACAGTATCCAAACTCAAATTATTACAATGCCATATAAAATACAACATCATATATTTCAAGACCCCAAAGAAGAACGAGAAAATTACTATCATGTTCATTCTAATGAGGTACACTTTTAACGCTTTAAAAGTCGGGTTCTTATCACCCTATTGTTGTTCACCAAAATCAATTATTAAGTGACGTATAATATACATCACACCCATCTTAGGTCCTCAATACAAATATATATTGCATGTCATACAGTTTTATAATGTATTGAGACACTATTCTCCTGTTATCCCCGCTCGACCCAACTACACTCTTATTACCGAAAAGGAATTGTGAAGCAAAAGGGTGAGCACAAATAGCCCAGTAAAGAATATTATAACTAAGAGAATATAGCAAAATTATCATTTGTCCTCAACAGGGAAAAATCTGATAGAATACAATAGACAACAAGTTGTAGATAAAAAATTGTAGTTGAAACAACAATCCATTAGAAGAGTCAAGTAGAACATAATGTCTACTATCTACTTCAAATTAAGAGTCCGTTATTTCATCCCTGTAATACACATCAACAGTTCTTTGTTGTACTCAAGACAAAAAGAACTTTCATTACCTGTCTTCACCTGAACCACCAAAGATTATAGTTAAATTCACAATTCATATTTATAATCAGGTAAATCAACAATTTATCTTTGCACTACCAGCCAAAGATATACAACTGTAAAACCAATAATCAGCAGTCCATCTTTGCACGTAAGCCAAAGATATACAATTGTAAAACCAATAATCAATAATCTATCTTTGCACGTAAGCCAAAGAGGATATTTATCACATCATTTGTCTGTAAAATAAATAATCCACATCACCAAATTATCCATGCACTATGGGCCAAGGATATTCGTTAGTATCACATCCACGAATTATCCATGCACTACGGGACAAGGATATTCGTAATTATCATCAATGGTCATGATCATGACAAACAACAATTCATCTTTGCACTTTTGGCCGAAGAGAACCCATGATCATACCAACAACGGTCCATCAATGCACTACGGGTGTAAGACCCTAACTTTTATGAATAAAGATTATTATTTTTCTCGAAATATATTTTTGAATATTATGGTGTGGATTTGATATAATGTTATCGTTGTGGGTAATATTTACAAATTTTGCAAAGTAAGTAAGTTGTTATAAAATATTCGATTTGTCGGGGAATATTCGTTTTAACAGGAAATATTCGTACAACGGCACAATCATTGGTGGACCCCATAACGATGAAAGTTTTACCGTTAAACTGTTGAACTATCCGGTGGTAAAAGTACAGTAATATGTATGATTGCATAGTAGCACACAGTATTGATTATTGATGTTTACGTGAGAAGTCATTTAGTTATATTCAATTATTGCTAAACTAATTACTACATAATATCTCTTATATTATTAATTCAATTATTGTCATAGTATCATTTGAATAATATTTTATATTATTAAATCAATAATTGAAACGACAAAGTTATTCATATTATTATTTTTAATATTGGCGATGTCTAGAAAGTTCTGTCGAAGAAAGGGGTTTGGTCACCTAATTGTGTGCCAGTAGGGAGAAATCTTTATCGGAAAGCCCCTTCTTTCCTGGGAATGATTTGGTTGTTAAATATTGTGAGTTATAATATTAATGATGAATAAGTTCGTGTTGATTAAAGATTAAATTGTTGATAAAAATATTTTCATTGTGTTGGAATTATTAGTGTTAGTGGAAATCGACATTTATTTCGGTAATAATTTATTTTTGGAGGTTATATTAACCAATCATGTAATTAATTAGATAGATGAGTAATTAATTGCTATTAGTCCACATGCTTATAACTATTTGTTCACATGTATGTATTATTGATTCATATGCATGTACTATTAGAGGAGGTGATGCAAGATTGATAATACTTGCATGACTAAATTAAAAATGAAGGTAAAGATGAATGTACTATACTGTAAGAATTCGAGCCCCAAAACGTGCAATTATCGAAACTATATTTCCCTATAAATAGAGGCTCATTCTTCTTTCATTCTCACCAATTCACTAAGACTCACAAGAGCAATTATAGAAAGAGAAGCTATAGAGAGAAAGAAGAAAAGAAGTCTGCTACTTCACTATTCTAGTATCCAGTCTTCTTCTAAGGTAAGGGATGTTATTTATTTCTTATTTGTAAGGGATATTATTTTTGTTCAATATTCATATGAAATAATATTTTCTTCCATACTCTGTATTATGTAAGTAATATTATTTCATTTTGTATCCTTAATTTTACACTCATTTTGTTAAAGTATTGCTTCTATACTCCGTGAAATTAGTAGAATATCCGTGATATTTGCGTTTCATCCAGTATCTTTTCATAGAAATATTATTCTGAGCATTCTTGATAATTATTGATTTTTTCATGCCGGGGTACTATTCACGAGTTACTATTTACTGGTTACTATTTATCCGGTTATTATTCACTCAAATATTATTCACTCGGGTATTCGGGGCACTTTTTATGCCGGGGTACTATTCCTAAAGTACTATTCACAGGGTACAATTCATTCAGGTACTATTCACCCAGGGTACTATTCACGACAAAAAAATAATCTCTTTTCTGTCAAAAATTATTTTTGATACAAGAATATTATTCTTGAATTTTACTCCACAAAGCAGTATCATGTTGACAATTTGAATATTTTTAAACTCTAGATAACTTTAAAGTCTTTAATATTTATCCTTGATTTGGTTTGATTAATACTTATATCATTGTCATCATCCTCATGCTTATATTGTGATGAAAGTTATCTTCGGCCAAGGGTGCAAAGATGAACTGTTGATTGGTATGATTATGACCAGGGATCATTCGGTATAATCATGACTCGTAATGTTACAAATGATGTGGTAAAAGTCCGCATTGGTCCGTAGTGCATTGATGGACAGTTGTTGGTATGATTATGACCAGGGATTAATCGGTATAATCATGATCGTTGGTGAAAACACGAATATCATTGGCCTGTAGTGCATGGATAATTCGTGGTCATGATACTAATTAATATCCTTAGCGGTAGTGCAAGGATGATTCGATGATGTGGATTATTTATTAAGTTAAGTCTCAGCGATAAAATTGATGATAAACTTTTTAAATCATAGAAGATAATTGATATCATGCTCTACTTGACTCTTCTAATGGATTGTTTGTTTCACTGTAGTTAAACTTGATGTTTATTATATTTTATCAGTTTAACACTGTTGAAGGCTAATGATAATTTATTCTGCATTATCTTAGTCATAATATTTCTTACTAGGCTAGTTGAGCTCACCCTTTTCTTTCATTTTTCTCTTCAGGAAATGAGAATATAGCTGGGACGAGTCAGAGAATGGATTGATGGTCCAGGATAAGTGGCTATAATAGCCCTCACTATTCTATGAAATAGTGTGATAATAATTGTAATGAGGAGTTCATTGAGTGTGGATATTGTCTAGAAGACAATATTCGTGTAAAAACTCTCAGCTACGTTTTTGACGTATTGTATAAGGAAGTTTGTATTTGAGTTATGTACCATGTATTTGGCGACTTAGAATGGGTGATGTATACCTATTTTGGGGGCGTCACAACAGGCTAATGAGGACATTCGTTATTATCACATCCACGAATTATTCATGCACTACGGGCCAAGGATATTCGTTATTATCACCAGTGGTTATGATCATGCCAAACAACAATTCATCTTTGCACCCTTGGCCGAAGAGAACCCATGGTCATGGTCATGATCATACCAACAACATTCCATCAATGCACTACGGGCCAATTAGAACTTTTACCACATCATTTGTAACATTACAGGTCATGATTATACTGATACATAATTCCTGGTCATAATCATACCAATCAACAGTTCATCTATGCACTACGGGCCAAAGATGACTTTCATCACAATATAAACATGAGGATGATGACAATTGTGAGACCCCAGATTTTATGAATAAAGATTTAATTTTCTCGAAATATTTTTTTAATATTATGGTGTGGATTTGAGAGAATGTTATAGTTGTGGGTAGTATTTATAAATTTTGAAAAGTATGCAATTTGTTGTATAATATTCGATTGGTCGGGGAATATTCTTTTTATCGGAGAATATCCGTACGCCGGTACAATCATTGGTGGACCATGCAACTATGACGCCCCCAAAATAGGTATACATCACCTATTCTGAGTCGCCAAATACATGGTACAGAATACAAATACAATTTTTAATATACAACAAGAGAGCTGTGAGTTTTAATACAAATACTGTCTTCTAGACAATATCCACTCTCAGAATAAGTCCTTATTACATTTATTGTAACACTATTTAACAGAATAATGAGGACTACTAGCTAATACTATCACCCGGACCATCACTCCGTTCCCCGACTCGTCCCAACTACGTTCTCATTTCCTGAATAGAACAGTGAAAGAAAGGGTGAGCTCAACTAGCCTAGTAAGAAATATTATGACAAAGATAATGCAGAATAAATTATCATTAGTCTTCAACAGTGTTAAACAGATAAAATATAACAAGCATCAAGTTTAACTGCAGCGGGACAAGCAATCCATTAGAAGAGTCAAGTAGAGAATAAAATCAACTATCTTCTATGATTTAAAAGGTTTTTCATGACTTTTATCGCTGAGACTCAGCTTAAAAAATAATTCACATCATCGAATCACCCTTGCACTACGGCCAAGGATATTCTTTAGTATCACGACCACAATTATCAATGCACTACGGGCCAAGAATATTTGTGTATTCATTAATGGTCATGATAATGCCAACAAATGTCCATCAATGCACTACGGGCCAATGAGGACTTTTACCACATCATTTATAATATTACAGTCATGATTACACCGAATAATCCCTGGTTATAATCATACCAAATCCATCTATGCACTACAGGCCACAGATGACTTTCAAAAAAAATATAAACATGAGGATGATGACAATGATATAAGAATTCAATAAAACAAGTTCAAGAATTAATTTATCCAGGAACTAATAATGTCCAAATTATTAACATGATACTGCTTTGTAGAGTAAAATTCAAGAATGCTCACACAAATATTTTCATGAAAAGATACAGGATGAAGAGCAAATATCAAGAATATTCCACCAATTTCATGGAGTATAGAAGTCAAAACTTTAACCAACTGAGTATAATAAAGAATGGAATAACAAAAAAAAATCACCATGCATGCGATACTTCGCATAGACGGGTTATTCCAACAGAATACTAAATAAAGGAACTAGGTCAGGCGAAGTTCGCACCGACAAGATGTTCCAACAGAATAATAAAGAATGGAATAACAACAGAAATCACCATGCATGCGGTACTTCGCATATACAGGTTATTCCAACATAATACTAATAAGGACGGAATCAAGTCCGACGTAAAACGCATAGACAGGATATTCTAACAGAATAATAATAAAGGCGAAATCAGGTCCGGCGTAAAACGCACAGACAGGATATTCCAACAGAATAATAAAGACGGAATCAGGTCCGGCATAAAACGCACAGACAGGATATTCCAACAGAATAATAAAGACGGAATAATAGAAGAATGTCACCAAGTATAGGGTAGCCCGCATATACATGTTATTCCAACAGAATAATAAAGAATGGAATAATATAAGTTCTCTTCATGAATACAAAAGAATAACACCCCTTACGAGTACAACAAATAATATTTCCTACCTTAAGAAGAAGAGTACTGGATATATAAGTAATGAAGTAGCAGAATACTTTCTTCTTTCTCTCTATAGTTTATCTCTCTAGAGTTTCAGTGAATTCGTAAGAAAATAATGAAGGAATGAGCTTCTATTTATAGAAAAATGGACTGCATATTAACTAACTCATGAACGGTCCAGATTGATTTACTTTAATCTGACGGTCCATATTTAAAACAAAATCTTTTAAATAAAATATAATATATTCTATTTATAATCTAATAAAATGAATAACTTTATAAAAGAATTTACTATGCAAATACTATGCAGGCACTATGCAAATACTATGCATAATAAAATATAATATATTCTAATTATTATCTAATAAAATAGATAACTTTATAAAAGTATTCTGTTTTATATAAAAAGATTTTACTATGCAAAATACTATACAGACACTATGCAACACTATGCATAATAGAATATAATATATTCTATTTATAGAATAACTTTATAAAAGTATTCTGTTTTATATAAAAAGATTTTTTGTATTATTACATTAATAATACCAACAAAACTGAGTGACTTATCACGTAAACATCAATAATTAATACAGTGTGCTACTATGCAACCACGCGTATTACTGTACTTTTAACACCGGGTGTTTCAACAGTTAACGGTAAAACTTCCGCCGTTATTTTCATAAAGTATTTTTGTCGTTTTCTCAATCCGACAATAATTCTATTGTGGGGCCCACCAATAATTGTGTCGTTGTACGAATATTCCCTGTTAAAATGAATATTCCCCGACCAATCGAATATTATATAACAACTTGCGTACTTTACAAAATTTATAAATATTACACACAACTATAACATTATATCAATTTCACTCCATAATATTCAAAAATAATATTTATAGAAAATTCATCTTTATTCAAAAAGTTAGGATTTTACAATCTCCCCTTCTTATGAAATTTCGCCATCGAAATTAAGGTACGTACCTAGTATGTCGAAGAGGTAAGGATACCTTGATTTCATTTCAGATTCTAACTCCCAAGTTATTTCCTCAACTTCGTGGTTTCTCCACAAAACTTTGACTTGATGTATAACCTTGGTTCGTATAATATGTTCCTTCTTATCCAAGATTTGAACAGAAACATCTTCATACGTCAAATCTTCCGCTATTTCGTCCGGTTCTAACTCAATAATGTGGTTCAGGTCTTCCACATATTTACGTAGCAAGGATATGTGAAAAACGTTATGAACACGAGACATATTTGGCGGTAAAGCGAATCTATAGGCCACAGTTCCTACTCGATCGAGGATTAAAAATGGGCTGATGAATCGAGGATTGAGCTTTCCTCTCTTTCCAAATCTCGTAACTCCTTTCCATGGAGCAACACGTAACAACACATGATCTCCTATATCGAATTCCACATCCTTTCGATGAAGATCAGCATAAGCCTTTTGTCGATCTTGTGAGGTTTTTATATGTTGCTGGATCGTTTGAATCTTTTCTGTAGTCATACTTACCAACTCCGGTCCCAACAACATTGTTTCACCCACCTCATCCCAGCATACTGGAGAACGACACTTTCTTCCATACTACGCTTTGAATGGAGCCATGCCAATACTTGATTGATAACGGTTGTTGTAGGAAAACTCCACCAATGGTAAGAACTTGTCCCAACTTCCCTTAAAATCAAGGACACAGAGTCTTAATAGATCTTCAAGAGTTTGAATAGTTCTCTCTAACTGTCCGTTCGTCTTAGGATGATATGCCGAGCTAAATCGTAAATCTGTGCCCATAGCTTTCTAAAAACTAACCCAAAATTGTAAAGTGAATCTTGGGTCTCGATAAGAAACTATGGATACTGGCATACCATGCAGTCTTACAATATCATTTATGTACATACGAGCAAGACGTTCAAGTGTATAAGTTTCTCGTATCGATAAGAAATGAGCAGACTTGGTCAATCTATCAACAATGACCCAAATCGTATCTATACCTTGAGAAACCTTAGGAAGACCGATAACGAAATCCATGGTAATGAGCTCCCACTTCCATTTTGGAATTTTAAGTGGTTACAATGGACCTTTTGGTACTTGATGATCCTCCTTGACTTGTTGACACGTTAGACACCTTGAGATAAACAGCGCTATCTCTCTCTTTATATTGCCCCACCAAAATGTATGTCGAAGATCATGATACATTTTGGTACTCCCAGGATGGATTGCAAACGGTGTGTTGTGCGCCTCCATCATGATTTTATACTTTAAATCAGGGTCGTTAGGAACATAAAGTCTGGAGTTGACTCGAAGTATTCCTTCTTCATCGATTTTTGCTTCTGACATAGCACCTTCTTGCACTTTCTTCCTCATACGCATCAGCTCCAGGTCTGTAGCTTGAGCAGCTTTAACTTTATCAATTAAAGTCGGTTCTACTTGTATATTCGCCATCATCACATGGGTCCCTGGAGTCTTTAACTCTATCTCCATCCTTTGCAAGTCACACAAAATGGGCCTTTGTGTTGACAATATCGTACTCGTACTTGCATATGATCTTCTACTCAATGCGTCAGCTACCACGTTCGTTTTTCTATAATGGTATTGGATGGTATGATCATAATCTTTCAACCGTTCAAGCCAACATCATTGTCGCATGTTGAGTTCCTTTTGAGTGAAGAAATATTTGAGGCTTTTATGATCCGTAAAGATCTCCACCTTCTCCCCATACAAGTCATGCCTCCAAATTTTAAGTGCGAAGACAACAGCTGCTAACTCTAGGTCGTGAGTAGGATAATTTCTCTCATATTCTTTGAGTTGTCGTGAGGCATAGACTATGACTTTCCCATGTTGCATGAAAACACATCCTAACCCTTTGCCCGAAGTATCACTGTAGATGACAAATCCCTCTGAACCAGATGGTATTGTCAGAACAGGTGCTGAAATAAGTCTCCTCTTGAGTTCTTGAAAATTCTTCTCACATTCCTCGCTCCAACCGAACTTTGTATCTTTTCGAGTCAGCTGAGTTAGTGGAGTAGAGATTCGAGAAAACCCTTCTACAAATCTCCGATAATAACCAGCTAAGCCGAGAAAGCTACGTACTTCGGTCACTGATTTAGGTTGCTCCCAGATTTGAATAGCTTCAATCTTTGCTGGGTCAACAGATATTTCATGACTTAATACCACGTGCCCAAAGAATGCTACTTCCTCAAGCCAGAACTCATATTTCTTCAACTTGGCATAAAGCTTGTATTCACGAAGCTTTTGGAGTATTAGCCTCAACTGTTGCTCATGATCTTCACGGCTTTTGGAATAAATAAGGATGTCATCAATAAAGACGACCACAAAGTTATCCAAATATTCCTTGAATACTCGGTTCATCATATCCATGAAGGCAGCAGGAGCATTAGTCAATCCAAAGGACATGACTAGGAATTCATAATGCCCGTACCAAGTTCTGAAAGCCGTCTTTGGAATGTCACCTGTTCTAATCTTCAATTGGTGATATCCAGAACGAAGATCAATCTTTGAAAAGAATTTGGCTCTTTGCAACTGGTCAAACAGGTCATCAATACGTGGCAATGGGTATCTATTTTTGATGGTGACATGGTTCAACTCCCGATAATCAATACAAAGTCGTATACTCCCATCTTTATTTTTCACGAATAGAACATGAGAACCCCAAGGAGAAGTACTAGGACGAATGAAACCGATGTCTAACAATTCCTGTAGTTGGGTCTTTAACTCCTGAAGATCAATAGGAGTCATTCGATATGGGGGTTTAGAAATAGGTTTTGTACCAGGTTTAAGGTCGATACAAAATTTAATTTCACACTCTAAGGGTAGGCTAGGAAGTTCTTCAGGGAATACGTCAGAAAATTCATTAACAATAGAAATATCATTAAAAACTGACGTATTTTTGTTTAGTTCCGTGACATGAGCTAAGAAAGCTTGACATCCATTTTTTAATAAACGAATAGCTTTATGGCTTGAGATGGAAGTGATTGATTTTAATGGTTTGGTTGCTTGAATTCGCATAATAGGTTGATTAGGAATATGAAAGCTAACAACCTTACGAAAATAATCAATTTTTGCATGATGAGTAGTTAACCAATCAATCCCTAGAATTAAATCAAATGTAAGTATTTTCAATGAAATAAGATCGACAGGTAATGTGTGGGTACCAACTTGAACCAAACAAGACTTATAAACCGTGGATGTAATAAAGGTTTCTTCCAACGGAGTTTCAACAAATAAGTCAAAGTCTAATTTCTCCGGAGTCAAATTTAAACGTTGAGCACAAGTAGGAGAAATAAAAGAATAGGTAGAACCGGTATCAAATAAGGTATAGACTTCGCTAGAGCTTATGATAAGCTTACCCGTGATGACGTCATTCGGGTTCCTTGCTTTCTGGGAGGTCATAACAAACGTTCTCCCTTGCACTACCAGCTTTGATTTTTCTGGGATGGCCTTTGGTGCCTCCATCCTGGCTGAACTTGTCTTCGGTGAACTATAAAATCGGGCTAAGTGACCTTCTCTTCCACAATTATAATATGCTTTGGACGGCATCGCGCAGTTTGGACTGATGTGTCCCTCCCCTCCGTATTTGAAGCATATGATAGGTGGTCGTCTTTCTTCCTTAACAACAGCTGCTGGTGCTGACGTCCTTCCATCATTGTTGAATCTCCTTTTCTTGAAATGTCCATTTTTACTGTCTTGGCCATGATTACCACCGAAGTGGTTACCATTTTTGGCATGTTGATTCCCTCCACGTTTGTTGTCACCATTTCGATGACTGATACCACTGGTATTTTCATGCTGTCGGCTGCTTTCTCTAGGTTGCGTTGACTGGTTACCACGCTCCAATAACTGAGCCCTATTTACAACATCTGAGTACAAACACAGTTTATGAGAAATAAGATATTGACGTATCTACGGTTTCAAACCTCTTAAAAACATTCGCGTCATTCGCTCCTCATTATCGACCAAATGGGATGTAAACCGGGATAACTTCGTAAATTTAGCCTCGTATTGCGACACGGTCATATTTTTTGTTCCAATTTGATAAACTCCACTTTTTTTCATGTGACGAATACTCTCGGGAAAGTACTTGTCGTTGAAAATATCTTGGAACTTCTCCCAAGACATCTTGAGTGCGTCAGGCTGGGTACGTTTTACAGATTCCCACTAGTAATCTGCCTCTTCACGCAACATGAAGGTGGCGAAGGGAACCTTTTGCTCCTCGGAGCATCCCAAGACATCAAATATCTTGGTGATGTGCTTTATCCATGCTTCCGCCTTTAGTGGTTTTGGCTCTCCAATAAACTCCGGTTGTCCCAACTCCTTGAACTGTTTAGCGGTGACCGTTTGAGAGTTTCTAGTGTTTCCACCTACATTTTGGACAGGAGCCGCTCTCTCCTGATGTTACATGAATTGCATAAAGCCTTTGAACAATCCATCATTCATCATTTGGTCAGTGTTGTTGTTTGCATGAGGATTGTCGCCTTCCTGATACACATTCTCCTGATTATTAATATGTGGAGACTCAACAGTCTCTTGTGCTCCATTGCTATTCTCAACATTCTCGGATGTCATTTTCAGATACTGCCACAAAACAAAGGTTAATTAACATATAACATATTATCCCTATACTTTAACCGACCAATTAAATACCAAATAAACTTAGGTAGGTCATACTAGAGAAGGAATTCCCCGTCTCTCCCCTCCTAGTTCTAGTCTCACATCTTAGGCAGGGATCATATCCCTAAGCTTCGATACCAACTGTGACGCCCCCAAAATAGGTATACATCACCTATTCTGAGTCGCCAAATACATGGTACAGAATACAAATACAATCTTTAATATACAACAAGAGAGCTGTGAGTTTTAATACAAATACTGTCTTCTAGACAATATCCACTCTTAGAATAATTCCTCATTACATTTATTGTCACACTATTTAACAGAATAATGAGGACTACTAGCTAATAATATCATCCGGCCATCACTCCGTTCCCCGACTCGTCCCAGCTACGTTCTCATTTCCTGAAGAGAACAGTGAAAGAAAGGGTAAGCTCAACTAGCCCAGTAAGAAATATTATGACTAAGATAATGTAGAATAAATAATCATTAGCCTTCAGCAGTGTTAAACTGATAAAATATAACAAACATCAAGTTTAACTGTAGCGGAACAAGCAATCCATTAGGAGAGTCAAGTAGAGAATAAAATCTACTATCTTCTATAATTTAAAAGGGTTTTCATGACTTTTATCGCTGAGACTCAGCTTAAAAAATAATTCACATCATCGAATCACACCTGCACTATGGCCAAGGATATTCTTTAGTATCACGACCACAATTATCCATGCACTACGGGCCAAGAATATTTGTGTATTCATTAATGGTCATGATCATGCCAACAACTAACCATCAATGCACTACGGGCCAATGAGGACTTTTACCACATCATTTGTAACATTACAGTCATGATTACACCGAATAATCCCTGGTCATAATCATACCAAGTCCATCTATGCACTACAGGCCACAGATGACTTTTAAAAAAAATATAAACATGAGGATGATGACAATGATATAAGAATTCAATAAAACAAGTTCAAGAATTAATTTATCCATGAACTAATAATGTCCAAATTGTTAACATGATACTGCTTTGTAGAGTAAAATTCAAGAATGCTCACATGAATATTTCCATGAAAAGATACAGGATGAAGCACAAATATCAAGGATATTCCACTAATTTCATATAGTATAGAAGTCAAAATTTTAACCAACTGAGTATGATTAAGATTGAAATAACAAAAGAAATCACCATGTATGTGGTACTTCGCATAGACAGGTTATTCCAATAGAATACTAACTAACGGAACCAGGTCAGGCGAAATTCGCATCGACAGGATGTTCCAACGGAATAATAAAGAATGGAATAACAACATAAATCACCATGCATGCGGTACTTCGCATAGACAGGTTATTCCAATATAATACTAATAAGGACGGAATCAAGTCCTGCGTAAAACGCACAGACAGGATATTCCAACAGAATAATAATAAAGGCGGAACCAGGTCCGGCATAAAACGCACAGACAGGATATTCCAACAGAATAATAAAGACGAAATCAGGTACGACGTAAAATGCACAGACAGGATATTCCAATAGAGTAATAAAGACGAAATAATAGAAGAATGTCACCAAGTATAGGGTAGCCCACGTATACAGTTTATTCCAACAGAATAATAAAGAATGGAATAACATAAGTTCTCTTCATGAATACAAAAGAATAACACCCCTTACGCGTACAACAAATAATATTTCATACCTTAAGAAGAAGAGTATTGGATATATAAGTAGTGAAGTAGCAAAATACTTTCTTCTTTCTCTCTATAGTTTATCTCTCTAGAGTTTCAGTGAATTCGTAAGAAAATAATGAAGGAATGAGCTTCTATTTATAAAAAAAATGGATTGCATAGTAACTAACTCATGAATGGTCCAGATTGACTTACTTTAATCTGACGATCCATATTTAAAGCAAAATATTTTAAATAAAATATAATATATTCTATTTATAATCTCATAAAACGAATAACTTTATAAAAGATTTTACTATGCAGGCACTATGCAAACAACATGCATAATAAAATATAATATATTCTAATTATTGTCTAATAAAACAGATAACTTTATAAAAGTATTCTATTTTATATAAAAAGATTTTACTATGCAAAATACTATGCAGACACTATGCAATACTATGCATAATAGAATATAATATATTCTATTTATAGAATAACTTTTTAAAAGTATTTTGTTTTATATAAAAAAAATTTATGTATTATTACATTACTAATACCAACAAAACTGAGTGACTTATAACGTTAGCATCAATAATTAATACCGTATGCTACTATGCAACCACGCGTATTACTGTACTTTTAACACCGGGTGTTTCAACAGTTAACGGTAAAACTTCCGTCGTTATTTTCATAAAATATTTTTGTCATTTTCTTAATCTGACAATAATTCCGTTGTGGGGTCCACTAATGATTGTGCCGTTGTACGAATATTCCCTGTTAAAATGAATATTCTCCGACCAATTGAATATTATATAACAACTTGAGTACTTTGCAAAATTTATAAATATTACACACAACTATAACATTATATCAATTTCACTCCATAATATTCAAAAATAATATTTATAGAAAATTCAACTTTATTCAAAAAGTTGGGGTTTTACAGCAACGGAATTATTATCGGATTGAGAAAATGACAAAAATATTTTATGAAAATAACGGCGGAAGTTTTACCGTTAATACTGTTGAACTACTCGGTAGTAAAAGTACAGTAATACACGTGGTTGCATAGTAGCACACGGTATTGATTATTGATGCTTACGTGATAAGTCACTCAGTTTTGTTTTATTGATATTATTAATGTAATAAAACAGAAAAACTTTTTATATAAAACAGAATACTTTTATAAAGTTATTCTATAAATAGAATATATTATACTCTATTATGCATAGTGTTGCAGGGTGTCTGCATAGTGTTTTGCATAGAAAAATCTTTTTATATAAAACAGAATACTTTTATAAAGTTATCTATTTTATTAGACAATAATTAGAATATATTATATTTTATAATGCATAGTGTTTGCATAGTGCCTGCATAGTGTTTGCATAGTAAAATCTTTTATAAAGTTATTCATTTTATTAGATTATAAATAGAATATATTATATTTTATTTAAAAGATTTTGCTTTAAATATGAACCGTCAGATTAAAGTAAATCAATCTAGACCGTTCATGAGTTAGTTACTATGCAGTCCATTCTTCTATAAATAGAAGTTCATTCATTCATTATTTCTTACGAATTCACTTAAACTCTAGAGAGATAAACTACAGAGAGAAAGAAGAAAAGTGTTCTGCTACTTCACTACTTCTATATCAAGTACTCTTCTTTCTAAGGTAGGGAATATTATTTGTTGTACTCATAAGGGGTATTCTTTATTTTTTGTTTATGAAGAGAACTTCTGTTATTCCATTCTTTATTATTCTGTTGGAATAACCTGTATATGCGGGATACCCTATACTTGGTGAAATTATTCTGTTATTCCAATCTTATTATTTTATTGGAATAACCTGTTTATGCGAAGTACCGCATACATGGTGAAATTCTTCTAATATTTTGTTCTTTATTATTCTGTCAAAATATCCTGTCTGCGGACTGGTTCCATTATTTATTATTCTGTCAAAATATCTTGTCTGTGCGTTTACGCCGGACCTGGTTCCATTATTTATTATTCTGTCGGAATATCCTGTCTCAGCGTTTACGCCGGACCTGGTTACATTATTTATTATTTTGTTGGAATAACATGTATGTGCGGTTTATCGCATGCATAGTAAATTCTTCTGTTATTCCATTCTTTATTATTCTGCTGGAATAACCTGTCTATGTGGATTACCACATACATGGTGAATGATCATTCGTATTCATTTCTTATTAAATTGGGGAAATGATCTCTCTACGTAGATTACCGCATGGCGGGCAAAAATCCATTTGCAGTTTCATATATTCTATTATACTCAGTTGGTTAAAGTTTTGGCTTCTATACTCCATGAAATTAGTGGAATATCCTTGATATTTGCGCTTCATCTAGTATCTTTTCATGGAAATATTCTTCTGAGCATTCTTAAATTTTACTCTACAAAGAAGTATCATGTTGACAATTTGGACGTTATTAGTTCCTGAATAAATTAATTCTTGAACTTGTTTTATTGAATTATTATGTCATTGTCATCATCCTCATGTTTATATTATGTTGAAAGTCATCTGTGGCCTGTAGTGCATAGATGGACTTGGTATGATTATGACCAGGGATTATTCAGTATAATCATGACCGTAATGTTACAAATGATATGAAAAAAGTCCTCATTGGCCCGTAGTGCATTGCTGGACAGTTTTTGGTATGCTTATGGCTATGGATTCTCTTCGGCCAAGGGTACAAAGATGAATTGTTTTATGGCATGATCAAGACTGTTGATGAAAACATGATTATCTTTGGCCCGTGGTGCATGGATAATTCGTGGTCGTGATACTAAAGAATATCCTTAGCCTGTAGTGCAGGGATGATTTGATGATGTGGATTATTTATTAAGCTGAGTCTCAGCGATAAAAGTGATGAAAAACCTTTTAAATCATAGAAGATTGTAGATTTTATTCTCTACTTGACTCTTCTAATGGATTGCATGTTCCGCTGCAGTTAAACTTGATGTTTGTTATATTATATCAGTTTAACACTGTTGAAGGCTAACGATAATTTATTCTGCATTATCTTAGTCATAATATTTCTTACTGGGCTAGTTGAGCTAACCCTTTATTTCATTGTTCTCTTCAGGAAATGAGAACGTAGCTGGGGCTAGTCGGGGAACAGAGTGATGGTCCTAGATGGTGCATTAGTAGTCCTCACTATTCTGTAAAATAGTGTAATAATAAATGTAATGAGGACTCCATTGAGTGTGGATATTGTTTAGATGATAATATTTGTATTAAAACTCACAGCATATGTTTTGTCGTATTTTACACGACTGTTGTATAATTAGTTTGTATTTGTATTCTGTACTATGTATCTGGCGACTCAAGATGAGTGATGTATACCGATTTTGGGGGCGTCACAGTTGGTATCAAAGCTTAGGGATATGATCCCTGGCTGAGATGTGAGACAAGAACTAGGAGGGGAGAGATGGGAAATTCCTTCGCTAGTATGACCTACCTAAGTTTATTTGGTATTTAATTGGTCGGCCAGAGTATAGGGATAATATGTGATATGTTAATTAACCCTTGTATTGTGATAGTGTTTAAAAATGGCATCTAAAAATGTTGAGATAAGCAATGAAGCACATGAGCCCGTTGAGTTAGCTCAACCAAAAGGTAACGACCAATAACACGATAATAATCATACCAGTGGCAACGGCCATCGGAACAATGATAACCATCGTGGGGGAAATTATCATGCCAAGAATGGTAACCACTTCGGTGGTAATCATGGCCAAGATAATAGAAGTGGAAATTTCAAGAAGAAAAGGTCACCTCGCTCGATTTTGTCGTGTAGTGAAGTCAAGTCCAGCTGGGATAGTGATGCCAAAAGATGTCTCAGACAAGTCAAAGGCGGTAGTTTAAGTGAGAGCGTTTATCAAGGAACCCGAACGAGGTTATTACGGGTAAGTTGATGATAAATTCTTGCGAAGTTTATACCTTATTAGATACCAGTTCTACCCACTCTTTTATTTCACCTAGTTGTGTTTAATGTTTGAATTTAACTCCGGAGAAGTTAGATTTTGATTTATCTGTTGAAACTCAGTTGGGAGAAACCTTCGTTACATCCACTATTTATAAATCTTATTTAATTCAAATTGACACTTTCACGTTACCTGTCACTCTTATCTCTTTGAAAATACTTGCCTTTGATGCGATTTTAGGAACCGATTGGTTAACTACTCATCATGCTTTTTGTAAGGTTGTTAGCTTTCATATTCCTAACCAACCTGTTATGCAAATTAAAGCAACCAAACCACTAAAGTCAATCATTGTCATATCAAGCCATAAGTAAAGAGCCCTAGTCCTTTCGTTGTTGACTTCCTTGTGTGGAATGCACCGAAGCCAGACTTTCTGTAGGCGACGTCGTGAATGACGATGACAAGTTGATAGGTATCAATGTGATGTACTATCCAAGTCTTGGATGAGGGTCACAGTTTTGAATGATATTGTTAATAAATTTCCTGACATATTCTTGAAGACTTCTTAGCCTACCCCTAGAACGTGAAATCGAATTTTGTATTGACCTCAGTACAAAACCCATTTCTAAAACCCTCAAATATTTCTTTACTTAAAACAAACGTAACATGTGCCAAAGACGTTAGCTCGAGCTGTTGAAGATTACGATCGTACCATGAAATATCATCGTAGAAGTGCGAACGTGGTAGTTGACGCGTTGAGTAGAAGATCATATGCGGTTACAAGTGCGAATATATGAACCCACGTGAAGATAACAAATATACGATTAGAATCGACTTTAATCGATAAAGTTAAAGCCGCTCAAGCTACACACCCGGAGCTGATGAATGTGAAGAAAAAGGTTCAAGAGGGCGTTATTCTAGAAGTAAGAATCGACGAAGAGAGGAAATCTCAACCCTCGATTTAATTGGCCCATTTGAAATCCTTGATCGAGTAGGAGTTGTGGTCTATAGACTCGTTTTACCGCCAAGTATGTCGCGTGTTCATAACATTTTTTTTCACGTATCGATGTTATGTAAATATGTGGACGACCCGAACCACATTATTAAATTAGAACTAAAAGATATAGCAGAAGATTTAACGTATGAGGAGATACGTGTTAAAATCTTGGATCGTATTCAACACTCAAAGGTTATACCTCAAGAATTAGAATCTGAAATGAAGTCAAGGTATCTTCACCTCTTCGACAAACCAGGTACGTACGTAAATTTCGAGGGCAAAATTCCATAAGGAGGGGAGACTGTGAGACCCCAGATTTTATGAATAAAGATTTAATTTTCTCGAAATATTTTTTTTAATATTATGGTGTGGATTTGAGATAATGTTATAGTTGTAGATACTATTTATAAATTTTGAAAAGTATGCAAGTTGTTGTATAATATTCGATTGGTCAGGGAATATTCTTTTTGTCGGAGAATATCTGTACGCCGGTACAATCACTGGTGGACCCCGTAACGGAATTATTGTCGGATTGAGAAAATGACAAAAATATTTTATGAAAATAACAGCGAAAGTTTTACCATTAATACTGTTGAACTACGCGGTAGTAAAAGTACAGTAATACGCGTGGTTGCATAGTAGCACACGGTATTGATTATTGATGCTTACGTGATAAGTCACTCAGTTTGGTTTTATTGGTATTATTAATGTAATAAAACAGAAAAACTTTTTATATAAAACAGAATACTTTTATAAAGTTATTCTATAAATAGAATATATTATATTCTATTATGCATAGTGTTGCATAGTGTCTGGATAGTGTTTTGTATAGTAAATTTTTTTTATATAAAACAGAATACTTTTATAAAGTTATCTATTTTATTAGACAATAATTAGAATATATTATATTTTATTATGCATAGTGTTTGCATAGTGCCTGCATAGTATTTGTATAGTAAAATCTTTTATAAAGTTATTCGTTTTATTAGATTATAAATAAAATATATTATATTTTATTTAAAAGATTTTGCTTTAAATATGGACCTTCAGATTAAAGTAAATCAATCTAGACCGTTCATGAGTTAGTTACTATGCAGTCCATTCTTCTATAAATAGAAGCTCATTCATTCATTATTTCTTACGAATTCACTGAAACTCTAGAGAGATAAACTATAGAGAGAAAGAAGAAAAGTGTTCTGCTACTTCACTACTTCTATATCCAGTACTCTTATTTCTAAGATAGGGAATATTATTTGTTGTACTCATAAGGGGTATTCTTTATTTTTTGTTTATGAAGAGAACTTCTATTATTCCATTCTTTATTATTCTGTTGGAATAACATGTATACGCGGGATACCCTATACTTTGTGAAATTCTTCTGTTATTCAATTCTTATTATTTTGTTGGAATAACCTGTTTATGCGAAGTACATCATACATGGTGAAATTCTTCTAATATTTTGTTCTTTATTATTCTGTCAGAATATCCTGTCTGCGGACCTGGTTCCATTATTTATTATTCTGTCGGAATATCCTGTCTGTGCGTTTACGCTGGATCTGGTTCCATTATTTATTATTCTGTCGAAATATCCTGTTTGAGCGTTTACGCCGAACCTGGTTCCATTATTTATTATTTTGTTGTAATAACATGTCTGTGCGGTTTATCGCATGCATGGTAAATTCTTCTCTTATTCCATTCTTTATTATTCTGTTGGAATAACATGTCTATGTGGATTACCACATGCATGGTGAATGATCCTTCGTATTCATTCCTTATTAAATTGTGGAAATGATCTGTCTACGTGGATTACCGCATGGCGGGCGAAAATCCATTTGCAGTTTCATATATTTTATTATACTCAGTTGGTTAAAGTTTTGGCTTCTATACTCCATGAAATTAGTGGAATATCCTTGATATTTGCGCTTTATACAGTATCTTTTCATGGAAATATTCTTCTGAGCATTCTTAAATTTTACTCTACAAAAAGGTATCATGTTGACAATTTGGACGTTATTAGTTCCTGAATAAATTAATTCTTGAACTTATTTTATTGAATTATTATGTCATTGTCATCATCCTCATGTTTATATTATGTTGAAAGTCATCTGTGGCCTGTAGTGCATAGATGGACTTGGTATGATTATGACCAGGGATTATTCGGTATAATCATGACCGTAATGTTACAAATGATATGAAAAAAGTCCTCATTGGCCCGTAGTACATTAATGGACAGTTTTTGGTATGATTATGGCTATGGATTCTCTTCGGCCAAGGGTACAAAGATGAATTGTTTTATGGCATGATCAGGACCGTTGATGAAAACATGATTATCTTTGGCCCGTGGTGCATGGATAATTTGTGGTCGTGATACTAAAGAATATCCTTGGCCTGTAGTGCAGGGATGATTTGATGATGTGGATTATTTATTAAGCTGAGTCTCAGCGATAAAAGTGATGAAAAACCTTTTAAATCATAGAAGATAGTAGATTTTATTCTCTACTTGACTCTTCTAATGGATTGCTTGTTCCGCTGCAGTTAAACTTGATGTTTGTTATATTGTATCAGTTTAACACATTTGAAGGCTAACGATAATTTATTCTGTATTATCTTAGTCATAATATTTCTTACTGGGCTAGTTGAGCTCACCCTTTCTTTCATTGTTCTCTTCAGGAAATGAGAACGTAGCTGGGGCTAGTCGGTGAACAGAGTGATGGTCCTAGATGGTGCATTAGTAGTCCTCACTATTCTGTAAAATAGTGTTATAATAAATGTAATGAGGACTCAATTAAGTGTTGATATTGTCTAGTTGACAATATTTGTATTAAAACTCACAGCATATATTTTATCGTATTTTACACGACTGTTGTATAATTAGTTTGTATTTGTATTCTGTATCATGTATCTGGCGACTCAAGATGGGTGATGTATACCGATTTTGGGGGCGTCACAACAATAATATAAGAATTCAATTAAATGAAAACAAGGATAAATTTTAAAGATTTATAATTCAATTTATCCAGAATTCAATAATGTCCAAATTATCAACATGATACTGCTTTGTGGAGTAAAATTCAAGAATAATATTGTATCAAAAATAATTTGGACAGAAAAAAAATATTTTCTGTCATGAATAGTACCCCGGATGAATAGTACCCGAGTGAATAGTACCCCGTGAATAGTATTTTATGAATAGTACCCCGTGAATAGTACTTTTTGAATAGTACCCCGTGAATAGTTTTTCGGCATGAAAAGATTAAAATTTAACAAGAATATTCAGAAAAATATTTCTATGAAACAATACTAGATGGAGCGCAAATTTCAAGGATATTCTACTAATTTTAAGGAGTATATAAGCAATACTTATCAACATAAGTGTAAAATTATGAATGTGAAACGAAATAATATTACTTTCATACTACAGAGTATGGAAGAAAATATTATTTCATACGAATATTGAACAAAAATAATATCCCTTACAACTATTGAACGAAAATAATATTCCTTACGAATATTGAACGAAAATAAAATTTCTTACGAATACGAAAAATAATATCGTAAGCGAATATAAAATAAATATTACCCATACTATACGAAAATAACGTCCTTTACCTTAAAAGAAGGGTATTTCTGACTGGTATAGCGGAGATATTCTTGAAGAAAACTTTCACTATTTTCTACACTCAAAACTTCCTTAAACTTAAAAGAAATACATTCAATATTATAGAAGAAGAATTCTCTGATTCTGGTGTGATTTTCTTTTCTAAACTGAGCAACTTATTTATAGAAGAATGACAAGATACTATTTGGATGCACAATATAGGAAGAATCATGGGTGAAAATTTTTAGAATTCACGGACGAATTTTTTTAATTTTCACTATGCAGCACTATACAATAAAATATTCTAATAAAACAAAAACTTTAAATAAAATATATTATATTATATTTATAATCTAATAAAACGAATAACTTTATAAAAAGTATTCTGTTTTATTACTATTATATTAATAATAAAAACAAAACTTATATATATATATATATATATATATATATATATATATATATATATATATATATATATATATATACTGAATAACTTTCTATCGATTATTTTGAAAAATATATAAGTTGGGCTTTCCGATAAGGACTTCTCCTTATTGGTGCGCAATTAGGTGATCAAACCCCTTTCCTCGACGGATCTTTCTAGACATTGTCAATAATGTAAATAAAAATATGAATAACTTTTGTCGTCTCAATTATTGATTTAATAATATAAAATATTGTGCATATGATACTGTGACAATAATTGAATCAATAATATGAGATATTATGCAGTAGTTACTGTTATAATAATTGAATACAAATGAGTGACTTCTTATGAGCATCAATAATTTAGAGATACTGTGCAATACCGTGTGCTACTGTGCAATCACGCGTATTACTATATTTTTATCATATGGTATTTCAATAGTTAACGGTAAAACTTTTGCCGTTATTTTTATAAAAAAGTTATTTCTGTCGCTTTCTAAATTCGACAATTATTCCGTTGTGGGGTCCACCAATTATTGTGCCGTCGTACGGATATTCCCTGATAAAAAGAATATTTCCAGACCAAACGAATATTTTATGACAACTTGTTTACTTTGTAAAATTTTTACATATCACCCTTAACTTTAACCTTTTATCAATTTAACTATTTACTAAATAGAATAATAATTATAAAAAAATTTAATACTTTCAATTCATAAAATTTGGGGTCTTACATGTTATTTGTTTTGTTATATATTGATATATAAATATAGTTAATACAATTTTAGATACTTATTTTTTCAAAAAAAAATTATAATTTTAACTATAAACTTATTAATCAAATTACGATAGAAAATTTGTAATTGTGGATAAAACACTTTTGGTAAAAGACCAAAGTACAAGATTATTCTTAAATTGTTTAAAAAAATAATATCTCATATCATACCATGAGCTTAAATTGGTCATTAACTATTTCAAAAACATTTTTTAAATTATATAATTTGTTATTATTTTCACTTTTATTACAAAAGTATTTTTGTCAAAAAATTTATATTTAAAAGTGTTTTATTTCACTAATGTACTTCTAAGGCCTTACCCCCAATTCTTTTTGTGGATTGGATTTGGATGGGTTACGACCGTAAAATAAGCAAATAATTCGTACTCGGTTCGTATTTGCTTGACTAAAAATTCGATTCAAACTAGACTAGAAATATAAATGATTCAAATATGAGCAAATTCTAAAGTTCGATAAATTACTCGATCCTCCCCAAATTGCAATTTTCTCGGATCATATTCATTTGAAAATTACAAATTGTTTGGGCTCGATTTGAAATCGTGCTCGACTCAGTAGGTAAACGAGCTTCAATCAAACCTTAGTTTATACTCGATAAATTTTGTGAACCAAATTTAAGAAACTCAATACTCGGCTCGACTCGGTTCATTTACACTTTTATTGACAAACTTGTAGATTTTAGATAATGTTTTAGGAAAATAAGAATTGAAAATGTAATAATCAGAAAACAAATTCCATCAATTAAAACAGACTAAAATACAATTTGTACCCTAAATTTTACAGGCATGTTCAGGTTTGCATCCTAAACTTCTAAATGTGTCTACTTGTACCCTAATGTTTAATTTGTGTAACAAAAAGCAGCCTCCAAACTTTCAACCGGTCAAAAATGACTGGGAGTTCAGGTTGCTCTATTTTTTTTAGGATAAAATAAGTAAACTATTAACAAAAATAACATGATACTATATATTAAAAATAATAAATGAAAATAAAACATAATTAAACTTACCACCATCACCCTTCTCTCTCTCCCTCTTTTTTTCTTCACTTGGTTCATCTTCATCAGCCATGGTTAGAAACATGATGTTTACATAGCAACGACATAATCAATTGATTGTGACTTCATTTCATTGTTTTATCCCCGATAAAAAAAAAATTCATCCAAGTCGATTTTAACCATCAATGAGTAAAACCCTAATCCACACTAACACCAAATTGATTTAAAAATTTCTCACCCAATTAATTAAAAACATCAATAAAATCTAATTTGGGGTTAGATTTTAGGTTTAAGATTATTGTTGCGAAGAAGATGATGAAGAAAAAGAGCAATTTGATGTGAATTTTATTGGGTATGAGATTAGAAATGGGAGTTATAGTTAGAGATCAAAATTAAATGAAGGTTTAAGGTATTTGTGGAAGTTCAATATGTAAAGAAACATGAAGATTCATTTTCTCTCTTTCTTGTTCTCTATATTGTGGGATGAAAGAGAGGAGGAAATGAATTTTTCTTTTCCATCTCTAATCATGCATGTCTCTCTACCCTACTTTTATTGGATGAAAGGGGTGAGGGAGATGTAATAGTGATTAAAAAGAAATGAGATGTACCAATGGTGATGAAGATTAAGAAAAACAAGAGAGAGAAAGTGAGTTAACATTTGGGTGTTAATTTTAGAAATTAGGGTTGATGAAGAGTAAATGTTTGTTGTGGGTTTGGGGTTAAAATGAAAAAGAAGAACATGAGTGAAAAGAGAATGAGTGATGTTAATTTAATTATTTTCTATTTATTTTTTTTACTTTTAATTTAAATATATTAATTTTAAAATATTAATCATAGATTAACCTGAACTTCAAGTCATTTTTAACCGATTGAGAGTACGGAGGGTGTTTTATGTTATGCAAATTAAACTTTAGAGTGCAAGTAGGCACGTTTAGAACTTCAGGTGCAAACCTCAATATTCCTGTAAAATTTAGGGTCTAAAGTGTATTTTAGTCATTAAAACAGAACCTAACTTGCGTTAGGATTATCATTTTTCTAACTATTATATCACCTGAAAAGTCCAACTCAATTTTTTTTTTTTGCTAAATAGCTCAAATTTTCTTTTGAGTTTCTAAAAATAAAGAAAATGATAGGTGTATGCTAAGAAATTTTGTAGTCTTCATTAATGTTCGGGAGCGTTTTACCGACCTTCATTTGGGCCGAAGGCTTTCTGTCGGAAGGGTTTGAGAGACCGATGGGTTGAAGCCCATAAAGATGTTGGAGGTGTTCGGGTCGGCATCTGAGTCCTTCTGGGTCAGGGCCGAACCCAGTCTTGTGATGATTTGGGGTCGGGTCTTCGAGTCCTTGGGGCCGAAGCCCAGACCAGATTATAGGACCGATAGGGTCTGCACAATGGGCTATCCTGCGTGCAGAGTCCGGGTACCTATTCATACGCATATAAGGTAACTCCAAAGGTAGTGGTAAGATTGGATTCTACTTGCACATTTTAAGGAGATTGTGTTGGACCCAAGTTATGGTAACTACCATGAACTAGGAGTCCTAATCCGACTGGGAGAAGTTTTCTAAGGTGGTGAGCTCTATAAATACAAGGCCTAGGTTAACATTATGAGGTAATACCTACTTTTGAGCACTAAATACATAGCCTCCATTGTTTATCCTTGTAACGACCTGTACTCATTCTCACACCGGAGCTATCCCCCGGCGGCACAAGCCGTCAAGCTTCTGTGTGATCTGTTACTGTGCAGGTTCTAGCGCGTGGATTCTGTGATTGGACGCGCCGGCGAAACTTGGCGTTAACAATTAAAAAAAATCCATTTTTTAAAAAAAATATATAAGTTGAAAAATGTAAGAAAATTAAGCCCAATTTTGTTTAGATATTTTCCTCTTTAAAATGGTAAGATTTATAAGGAAAGGAAATTAGATGAAAATTTTCTTTATTCCATAATTACCTTTTTCAATGACCCATCAAACAAATTTAACAATTATATCTCTAGTTTATTATATCTTGAATAAAAGACAATTTGCACCCTAAATTTTATACGATTGTTGAATTTTGCACTTCAAACTGAAAAAAATGTCTAAGTACACATCAAACTTCAGTTATACATAACAAAATGCACACTTTCTTTGATTAACCGGTCAAAAGTGATCGGCTAAGGGCCTAAGTCACACATGTGAATCTAAATGGGTATTTAAGTATTTCCATATCTTTTTAATCAGTTAATTCCTCTCTCCTATTTTTTCACCTTCTTTTCACCGGTCAATTGCTCTCAATCCCTAATTTTCCCCAACAAAATTCCACTGTACCAAACCAATTTCAGCCATAATCATCCCATCTAAATCAAACACACCTCAACAACAGCTTTTATCCACCCACTTGAGATCATCCATGTTTCTTTAAACCAATTCATCTATATCATCGTACCCTATTAATTTCACCTCTTTTCTTTTCTAAAAATCAAATCCATCCACCAAAATGGTTACAAAGAGAGATCGCGAGCGTGAGAAAGAAGAAAGCTCCTCATCAATGACGCTACCACCATCTGCCGGAAACAGAGTAATCAGATCTACGCCGATGATTTCATGAATGGAAAACAGCTGCGCCGACGATTCGGAGTATGATTTGAGAGCAATTCCTAGTGGTGCTATATATGTGCAGGAGAATAGAGCTGATAGTACCATAAATTGTGTGAATAATAGAATGAAATCATCGTCTATGCTTTTGGAGGCTCATACACAGATACAGGAAATGCTAAAGCCTTGGGTGCGGCATTCTCCCGGACTCTATGTACATTTTATAGGCCGGCTTTTACCATATGTACAACATTCCTTCAACTTCATTGAGATTAAATCAAGTATTCATAGTACATTAAGAAAAGGGTATCTGGATTATCTTTAGGCAGCTTGTTAATATATAGGTAGAAGCGCAGCACGTCCTCCTTCAAAAATGTGCCAGTGTCAATTACATCGTCACCCCAAGTTAGAACCCATAAGTGTAATACCCGAAAATAAAATAATAATAATAATAATTAAATAATACTAAAAAAATGATTTATTTTAAACTATATTAATTGGACTTTGTCATTTATTTTGGGTCAAGCTAGTCATTTAATTTTGTGGGCTGATGAATTAATAAGTGTTGGGTAAATTAAATTGGTAAAATTGGACTTTAAAATTAAGTGGGTCAAATTTATAATTGTGTAAAAATTTTAAAATCCTATCAAAATTAGGAGAGTTAGTAAAATATAAAAAGTAATTAATAAATGATAAGTAAAACCTAATTACATGGCACTTCATCTTATTCGAACTAAGAAAAAGAGTTGAGCGGCGCTAGTCGAGAGAGAAGAAAAAAAACGAAGAGGAGGAGGTTCTGTCAATTAAGGTAATAATATCCGTATAAGAATTACATGATGCAAGTCAGTTAAAAGATTGAGTTTGTTTTCATGTTTTTGAACATAGCTCCTGATGAAGGAATTGTATATATTTATATGCATGCTATTAAATTATTTAAACTATGTATATTAAATGATTAGATGTAACTTTCTTAGTAAATGTTGGTTTTTGCAACTGAGAATGCTAGATTTTAATTGGTTTTGTAAATAAAGAGTTGCTTTAGGTTTTAAGTTTTTCGCATATTTATTTGTAGAACAGAAATATGGTAATTTTACATATATGATCAATGTGTATAATATTATGAAAATCTTTAGAATATAATAATAATGATAAAAAAAATGAGTTTATTAGTGAAAAAAAATAAAAAATAATAATTATATATATATATATATATATATATATTATTTACAAGTGTACTTATATTAAAATTATTATTTTGTTTAATTAGATCGAACGGGAGGAATTTAACGAACTATTGGGATAATAATTTTGGGTATTACATTACTTACTTCAGGTACGGATTCCGTACTCCTTCAGCGATAATCCTTTTAATTTTGATTTATTCGTTTTGTTTTCGTTTAGAAGTTAGTTATTGTTTCGCATGTCTGTTCCTTTTCAAATCCATGTGGTAGTTTCGTTTGGTTATTTGATATTTAGAACTCATATTTGTACTCTTTGAACTCGATTATCATGTTTAATATTTATTTCAATTGTCGTAGTGATGTACATGTTATTATATTTTTAGAGACTTGTGTTAATGATTCGTTCGATTTAACATGTACACGTTAGAACCCTTTTGTGTTGATATTTTGTCGCATGTGTTGTGACATTATATTTTGTTAGAATATACCGTAGGGTATACCTGAGCTATAACCACCTGGGTGTGGGGGTACCACAGGCATGTCCTCTTGGCACTGAGGCATGACACCTTCCGTGGCGGTGTGATCAGTCCACGGCGTCTCCGTTTTGTGCTCCGATGGGAGTTGGCCATTTGGTGTTTTGTTGTGGGAGGCGTATGGGTTGACCCTAGTTTTCTGTTCTGTTCTGCAGATTGGTAATGTTTGTGCCAAACACACCTTCCGATTTTGCACGCATCTGGATTGCGCAGTCCGATATGTGATTGCATGTGTGGCATTATTTGACTTGCCTGTGTGGCATTATTTGACTTGCCTGTGTGGCAAGGTATATTACTATATATTTTGAGCTCGGTATGAAATAACACCCAGCCATTTGATTCAGCCTATTATTTCGTTGTGTTAGTTTTGTTCGTTTCGTTTCAGTTCATTTCATCTCATTTCATTTAATTGAGTTAGTTATTTCGGTTCATTAATTGTATTCTATATTCGTACTGGGCATTTGGCTCAGGCTGTGTTTTCTTCCGGCGGGTAATCAGGGGGATCAACGGCAAGTGTTACGAGAGCTTCCTTTAATCCAATGGTTTAGAAATGTTCTGTTAGGCTTGATATGTCATTTATTTAGAACTGTAATAAATTATTTAGATTGTGGTTTGAGCCAGTGTGACATTTATTATGGTTTGTCTTGTGATATTGAATTATTATGAGATTACTCTTTAGTGGTTTAGAGCCTTGTGATCTTCCTTAGTTCTGTTGTGTTTTGAGTAACCTCTCTTTCTATTTTAGAAAGGGGGTGTTACAGAGTTGGTATCAGAGCTTAGGTTCTTTCTTGTAGAAAACCTATTTAGGTTTGACCTGTGAGTTATGGGTAGACTTATGGGTTAGGTTTTTGTTCAGTTTGATTTTTTGTTCAGCTATATTCAAATCTGTTTTAATCTGTTCTGTTTATATTCATTGATCTCTTTCTTAGATGGCTCGTCGATCCGCCAGAGTTGCTGGGAGAAGATGTAACAATAGGGGAAGGGGTGATATTCAGCTCAATGAGCAACCTAATGATCAGATAAATGCTCAACTGGCTAACTTGGTGAATCAGGCAGTTAATCAGGCTTTACCGCAGTTGGTGGCACAGGTTGTACAGGCAATGCAACAGCCGCCTGAAATTTCTGAGCAGGGGCACTCGAGAAATAATGGTCCACAAAAAAACGAAGAGGAAGGAAATGTGGATGGCCTTGATCAGCAAGTGGTTCCAATGTATGTGTGGTTGGAGAGGTTTCAGAAGCAGAAGCCACAGTCTTTCAGTTCTTTTCCAACTCCAATTGATGCGGAAAATTGGATTGCTCACCTAGAGAAGATTTTTGATGTGTTGGGATGCTCAAATAATCAAAGAGTGTTGCTTGCTGCTTACAAGCTAGAGGGGGATGCACAGAGGTGGTGGAAAGCACTGAAGACAACCAAGGGTGATGGTTATGTCGAGACACTTAGTTGGGCGGAGTTTTGTGAGGTCTTTTATCAACAGTACTTCCCAGCTGCTGATAAAGAGGCCTATGCTAGAGATTATCTGTCTATTCGGCAGAAAGATGACGAGTTCATCACAGATTTCATGACGAGGTTCACCAGGTTGGCAGGATTTGCGGGAACTTCTGCAGGGACTGCAGCGGAACAGGCGGAGAAGTACAAGTGGCGGATTCATTATAGGTATCGCCAACATCTCATTAACACCAAGTTTGTGGATGTATCGGCGGTGGCTAATGCGGTTAAGAACATTGAGATGGAGCGGCAGGACTTTCGGACTTCCAAACCGGAAGGGAGTCGAAAGAGGGACAGAGATGACCAGCAGGGTCAAGCTTCGGGTCAGAATGGGAGAAATCAAGGTGGTCAGTGGAACAGAAATCGTGGTGTTCAGTAGGGGCAGTGGCGTGGTCAGAATCAGAACAGGGGTTATCAGCAAATGCCTCAGCAAGGGCAGAATCGTCAGCTTCAGTTACCTTGGTATGGACAGAATCGTCCGCAGGGACAGAATCATCCGCAGGGGCAAAATCAGGGTCGTTACCCAGGACCAGCTGGTGGGGGTAACCCGAATCTTATTCCGATAGCTCCTTGTGTTACTTGTGGGGCTAATCATCCGGGGAGGCAGTGCCACAGACTCACCAGTGCATGCTTCTTGTGTGAACAGATGGGTCACATTGCTAGGGATTGTACCGGTCCACGCTGAAATGGTGGAGGTGGTGATAATGGTGGCAATGGAGGTCAGCGTCAGGGTGGCCGAGTGATTGCTTTGACGTATAACCAGGCGGCAGGTGTACCAGGTACTGTTTCTGGTACTCTTTTAGTTGGAAATCATGAAGCGTCTATTTTATTTGATACGGGGTCTACTCATTCCATTGTTGTTCAGTCTTTTATTCGGCACCTGGGTGTGCCATCTCAGTCTTTAGATTCTGTTATGTCTATTGCTACCCCGATGGGGACTTTTGTTGTTATTTCTGATTTTTATCGAGGGTGTCCGATAAGTTTTGGGGATAAGATTCGTAGGGCTAATCTTCTTTCGATGAGTATGCACGATTTCGACGTCATTCTGGGGATGGACTGGTTGGATAAGCACCATGCCACTATCGATTGTCAGGCGAAGAAGGTTATATTTGGAGATGTGAAGTCTCCAAAATTCGTGTTTCAGGGTTCACAACCGAGCAGGGTAGTGAAGTTGATTTCAGCTTTGAAGGCTGAAAAGTTGGTAGTAAAGGGTTGTGAGGGGTATTTGAAATTTGTGAAGGATACCTCTAAGGGTGAGTCTCGTATTGAAGATGTTCCAATTATTCGTGACTATTCTGATGTGTTTCCTGAGGAGTTGTCAGGGTTGCCACCGCAGTGGGAAGTGGAGTTTGCTATTGAGTTTGTTCCTGGTGCGGAGCCTATCTCTAAGGCACCGTATCGGATGGCACCGTTGGAGTTGCTGGAGTTGAAGGAGCAGTTGCAGGAACTGTTGGATCGTGGTGTGATTCGGCCGAGTGTTTCATCGTGGGGTGCTCCAGTCTTATTTGTGAAGAAGAAGGATGGGTCTATGAGGCTGTGTATAGACTACAAGGAGTTGAACAAGATCACCATCAGGAATCAGTATCCATTGCCGAGGATTGATGACTTGTTTGACCAACTTCAAGGGGCAAAGTATTTTTCAAAGATAGATTTGAGGTCGGGCTATCATCAGTTGAGGGTGAGGGATGAGGATATCCCTAAGACGGCTTTTCGTACTCGATATGGGCATTACGAGTTTCTGGTAATGTCATTCGGTGTGACTAACACTCCGGCGGTGTTTATGGATTTGATGAATAGGGTGTTCAGGGAGTACCTGGACCAATTTGTCATTGTCTTTATTGATGACATTTTGGTTTACTCTAAGTCTAAGGAAGAGCATGGGGAGCATCTTTGCACAGTGTTAGGGATTTTGCAGAAAGAGAAATTGTATGCTAAATTCTCTAAATGCGAATTCTGGTTGGAGCAGGTTGCATTTTTGGGCCACATTGTTTCTGCTGAAGGCATTAAGGTGGATCCTGCGAAGGTTGAGGCTGTCACTAAATGGTCGAGACCTACTACAGTGACAGAGATTAGAAGTTTCTTGGGTTTGGCAGTGTATTATAGGCGGTTTGTGGAAGGGTTTTCCTTGCTTGCCTTACCATTGACCCAGTTGATGAGAAAGGGTACAAAGTTTGTGTGGAATGAGGAGCGTGAGAAAAGTTTCGAGGAGTTGAAGAAATGACTTGTGACAGCTCCTATACTTGCATTACCGTCGGGGACAGGAGGCTACCAGATTTATAGTGATGCTTCTAAGAAGGGCTTGGGGTGTGTTTTGATGCAACACGGTAAGGTGATTGCTTATGCTTCTAGACAGTTTAAACCTTATGAGGTGAACTACCCCACACATGATTTGGAGTTGGCAGCGGTGATCTTTGCCTTAAAGATTTGGAGGCATTATTTGTATGGAGAGACTTGTGATATCTTCACCAATCACAAAAGTCTTAAATACATTTTCACTCAGAAAGAGCTCAATATGAGGCAAAGGCGTTGGTTGGAGCTTCTAAAGGATTATGATGCTAGAATTCAGTATCACCCGGGGAAGGCAAATGTGGTTGCAGATGCTCTTAGCCGAAAAAGTTCAGGGAGTGTAGCAGCCCTTATTATACAACCTCAGCTTATTTCGGATATGGAACGACTCGAGTTGGAGTTGCATGTACGAGGTTCAGATAGGCATTTGGCGGGTATGAGAGTGGAGCCCTCTCTTATCTCGCGGGTCAAAGAAGCTCAAAAGGAAGATGGGGAGTTATGGAGTATGACGCAGAATTTAGAGGAGGGCAAGCAGTCCGAGTTTCGTATTAATGACCATGGTGTGATTTGGTTGGGTGAGCGATTGTGTGTACCGTCAGATCCAATCATTCGAGAGGATGTGCTAACTGAGGCTCATAGTTCACCATTTTCAATTCTCCAGGTTCTACGAAGATGTATAGGGATTTGAAGAAGAATTTTTGGTAGAATGGGATGAAACGAGACGTGGCTGAATATGTTGGAAAGTGCCTCACTTGTCAACAAGTGAAGATAGAACATCAACGAGCTAGTGGGTTCTTGCAACAGTTAGACATTCCAGTGTGGAAGTGGGAGGACATCACGATGGACTTTGTGACTGGTTTGCCAAAGACTTTCAAGAAGAATGATGCCATTTGGGTAGTGGTGGACCGACTGACCAAATCGGCACACTTTTTGGCTATCCATGAGGGTTACTCGGTGGATAGGTTGGCAGATATCTTTCAGCAGAAGATTGTTAGACTTCATGGTACTCCGGTGTCTATTATTTCAGATCGGGATCCGCGGTTCACTTCACGATTCTGGAAAGGATTTCAACGAGCTTGGGGTACTCGGCTCAACTTTAGTACTTCTTTCCATCCGCAAACTGATGGGCAATCTGAAAGGACTATTCAAACGTTGGAGGACATGTTGAGGTCTTATGCACTTGAGTGGTCGGGTAATTGGGATGATTACTTGAGTCTAGTTGAGTTTGCTTATAACAACAGCTGGCATGCCAGTATTGGAATGGCACCTTTTGAGGCATTGTATGGTAGGAAATGTCGGGCACCCACTTGTTGGGATGAGGTTGGTGAAAGGGCCATAGAAGGGTCTGAGTTAGTTCAAATCACTACGGAGAAGGTAGCGGTGGCTAATGAGAAATTGAAGGCGGCTCGATCACGACAGAAGTGTTATGCCGATAAGCATAGGAGGACTTTAGAGTTTGAGCCCGGGGAGCATGTGTTTTTAAAAGTTTCTCCTTGGAAAGGTATTCGGTGATTTGGGTTGAAAGGGAAGCTTAGTCCGCGTTACATTGGCCCATTTAAAATTCTGGAGAGACTTGGTGAGGTTGCGTATCGGTTAGCCTTGCCTCCGCAACTAGCTCATGTGCACAATGTATTTCATGTGTCGGTGTTGAGGAGTTATCATTATCATCCGTTGCACGTGGTGCAATATCCATTCGATAAGATTCGGGAGAATCTTACTTGTGAGGAGAAAGCTGAGGCGATTTTGGATCGTCAAGAAAGGATTATGAGGAGGAAGACTATTCCGTTTGTTAAGGTTCTGTGGAGGAACCATTCGGAGCGGGAAGCCACTTGGGAGATTGAGGAGTCTATTCGAGCGGAATATCCGCATCTCTTCGGAAATTAGGTACGTCCCATTCTTTTGATTCCGGGGACGGAATTCTTTATAAGGGGTAGGTGATGTAATACCCGAAAAAATAATAATAATAATAATAATTAAATAATAATAATAAAAAAAAATGTTTTATTTTAAACCATATTAATTGGACTTTGTCATTTATTTTGGGTCAAGCTAGTCATTTAATTTTGTGGGCTGATGAATTAATAAGTGTTGGGTAAATTAAATTGGTAAAATTGGACTTTAAAATTAAGTGGGTCAAATTTATAATTGTGTAAAAAATTTAAAATCCTATCAAAATTAATAGAGTTAGTAAAATATAAAAAGTAATTAATAAATGATAAGTAAAACCTAATTACATGGCACTTCATCTTATTCGAACTAAGAAAAAGAGTTAAGCGGCGCTAGTAGAGAGAGAAGAAAAAAAACGAAGAGGGGGAGGTTCTGTCAATTAAGGTAATAATATCCGTATAAGAATTACATGATGCAAGTCAGTTAAAAGATTGAGTTTGTTTTCATGTTTTTGAACATAGCTCCTGATGAAGGAATTGTATATATTTATATGCATGCTATTAAATTATTTAAACTATGTATATTAAATGATTAGATGTAACTTTCTTAGTAAATGTTGGTTTTTGCAACTGAGAATGCTAGATTTTAATTGGTTTTGTAAATAAAGAGTTGCTTCAGGTTTTAAGTTTTTCGCATATTTATTTGAAGAGCAGAAATATGGTAATTTTACATATATGATCAATGCGTATAATATTATGAAAATCTTTAGAATATAATAATAATGATAAAAAAAAATGAGTTTATTAGTGAAAAAAAATAAAAAAAAATAATTATATATATATATATTTTATTTACAAGTGTACTTATATTAAAATTATTATTTTGTTTAATTAGATCGAACGGGAGGAATTTAACGAACTATTGGGATAATAATTTTGGGTATTACATTACTTACTTCATGTACGGATTTCGTACTCCTTCAGAGATAATCCTTTTAATTTTGATTTATTCGTTTTGTTTTCGTTTAGAAGTTAGTTATTGTTTCGCATGTCTGTTCCTTTTCAAATCCATGTGGTAGTTTCGTTTGGGGCATTGATATTTAGAACTCATATTTGTACTCTTTGAACTCGGTTATCATGTTTAATATTTATTTCAATTGTCGTAGTGATGTTCATGTTATTATATTTTTAGAGACTTGTGTTAATGATTCGTTCGATTTAACATGTACACGTTAGAACCCCTTTGTGTTGATATTTTTTCGCATGTGTTGTGACATTATATTTTGTTAGAATATACCGTAGGGTATACCTGAGCTATAACCACCTGTGGGGGTACCACAGACATGTCCTCTTGGCACTGAGGCATGACACCTTCCGTGGCGGTGTGATCAGTCCACGACGTTTCCGTTTTGTGCTCCGATGGGAGTTGGCCATTTGGTGTTTTGTTGTGGAAGGCGTATGGGTCGACCCTAATTTTCTGTTCTGTTCTGCGGATTGGTAATGTTTGTGCCAAACACACCTTCCGATTTTGCACGCATCTGGATTGCGCAGTCCGATGTGTGATTGCATGTGTGGCATTATTTGACTTGCTTGTGTGGCAAGGTATATTACTATTTATTTTGAGCTCGGTATGAAATAACACCCAGCCATTTGATTCAGCCTATTATTTCGTTGTGTTAGTTTTGTTCGTTTCGTTTCAGTTCATTTCATCTCATTTCATTTAATTGAGTTAGTTATTTCGGTTCATTAATTGTATTCTATATCCGTACTGGGCATTTGGCTCATGCTATGTTTTCCTCCGGCAGGTAATCAGGGGGATCAAGGGCAAGTGTGACGAGAGCTTCCTTTAATCCAATGGTTTAGAAATGTTCTGTTTAGGCTTGATATGTCATTTATTTAGAACTGTAATAAATTATTTAGATTGTGGTTTGAGCCAGTGTGGCATTTATTATGGTTTGTCTTGTGATATTGAATTATTATGAGATTACTCTTTTGTGGTTTAGAACCTTGTGATCTTCCTTAGTTCTGTTGTATTTTGAGTAACCTCTCTTTCTATTTTGGAAATGGGGTGTTACAATAAGTCTCTTTACTTGACTCTCTTTATGCTACCACGACAAAAGGGGCAAGACTCCGATCTTGTGTTCCTGTAAATTGGCAAGAAGTTCGAGATCAGGCATTAATGGTAGAAGGTATGTATAATACAAGACGAGATTATAAGCAATCAGTTACCAATCACGGTAGCAGTTGATGCACATGGCCTAACAGCAATTAGGCAAGACAATTTTTGTATATTGCTGTAAGCATACCCACATTCGTCTTCTCTCTCAGAATCAACATTGGAAAAGCTATCACCTTCCAGCAGGGGCGGATCCAGCCTGAAAGTTCAGTGGGGTCAAATTCGAAAAAAAAATTCAAATTTAATATAAGTAGAGTACTACAGTTATATTAGTACACTACTATTATGTTACTGAAAAAAGAACATGCTACTATCTTGTTAATATGATAGATAAATATTTTAATATACTTTAAAATGCTTAAATTTGATTAAGTGACTGGTGGATTGTTCCACAACAGTTGGCGACATTATTGGGAGAAAATAAATTTAATGATGTTGATCTCGAATTTTATACTACTACTACTACTACTAATGAAATGAGAGCACTCATCTGCATAATATAGGAATATTTACTAGGCACTGTTTTTTTTTTCTTGAAAAAATCGGGTAAATTATAGTAACTTTAACCGAAATCTTTCACAATTTTTAGTAATTGTAACTCCTCTGTTTTTAATTTTACTTTCTTGGTATTCAGGAGAAGTAAATTGATCAAGACAATAAAATACTTAAATTCTTATAGTAGTATTTTATTTTAACAATATAGTAGTATATTTTTTTTATAACATAATAATAGTGTACTAATATAACTGTAGTACTCTATTTATTTTGTTTCAATATGCATTAAAATTTGTGAATAATTAATAATTGTATATATATATATATATACACACATAGTCACATATGAAGAGCTGAAAATCCAGTGGGGGCATGTGCCCCCCTGCCCTTGCTCTGGATCCGCCTATGCCTTCCAGTATCCTCTTGCCAATTTCCATTTATATTGGGAGTGGAATAGAGTCAAATAGGGAGAAACGATGAAGAAAGAGGCACAGAAAAGTGCATGTAATGTAAACTATCAAAAGTACCCCTCTGTAATAAGCATTACGGTCTTAGCCGGTCACTTTTAGCCTGCTAACTCAAGAAAGTTTGCATTTTGTTATGTATAACTGAAGTTTTGGGTGTATTTAGACACATTTTTTAGTTTGGGTTGCAAAGTCAACAGTTGTGTAAAGTTTGGGGTATAAATTGTCTTTTAGTCTTACCTCTTTCCTAAAAAACGTAAATTTTACACCAATTTTCTTTCTCAACCCTTGTCAAATAAAAATTCTTTGAATTCCTATCCAAAAACTCACAAATAAGAATTCTGTGCTACAGAGAGAGAGAGAGCTCAAAGAAAGTGGAGTGGAATCAATTCGCGGAGGTTTCGTTATCCCCTGTTGTTTCTCTCTGCAGTAAGTATTTCGAACCCATTAATATTTTAGCTGGTTATAATTTTATGTTTGCTGTTGCTTCATTTTTGATGATTTGAAATTAGTTGCCCTGTAAATTAATTTTGAATATAGAAAATTCAGTTGTAAGTGGGCGCTTTCATCTAGAAACTGGGTTTTCTCTATTTCTTCTGGGTGATTGATTTGATTATTGATAATTAGGGAAGCGATTTTATTTTGGTGAACTTCCAGAGATATCTTTAATTCTTGTCATTGTGTTAATATATATATATATATATATTGGCAGTTTTTCTCTAGGAGATCCTTAAACCTTCAGCATAACGGCTTAAGAAGTTCGATCTCTTTCAAACTCCATAACCAAGTATACTCTATTGTTTTGTAAGATGGAAGCGAAGTGCCAAAGAACCAGTGAGAATTATGCTGTTGATATATCCTCCATACGAGAAGCACAAGTACGCATAAGCTCATTTATACACGTAACTCCAGTCCTGTCATCAGAAACTCTGAATTGTATTGCTGGAAGAAAGCTATTTTTTAAATGTGAATGTTTTCAGAAGGGGTGAGAAGCTAATGGCATTGTATGATTAGATGAACAAACTAAAAAAGAAATATAAAAGAGAGGAAAAAGAAATTTTTTATCGCAAATTATTGCTTTGATAACTAATATTTCGATAGATTTAAAATCATCTGAATGATCTTTACTTTCAATTGCTTATCAGTGGAGCTTTTAAATTCAGAGGCGCCTCAAATGCTATCTTTTCACTTAATAATGATCAGGCTGCTAAAGGTGTCGTAACTCATAGCAGGTTTGCCTTAAAACTTAGTTGTCTTTCCTAATTAATTTTTTATCCTTCTTCATCGGAAAAATCCATGATATTATCCTTGAAAAATTAGTGGTAACCATGCTGCTGCTCTGTCTTTGGCTGCAAAACTACGGGGCATCCCAGCATATATAGTTATACCAAAGAATGCTCCAAAATGCAAAGTTGAGAATGTCAGGCGTTATGGTGGTCAGATTATCTGGAGTGAGACCACTATGCAGTCTAGAGAGGAGACTGCAGCCATGGTGTTGCAGGAGACTGGTGCAGTTCTTCTTCATCCATATAATGACAGTCGCATCATAAGGTACTATGATGAACTCTATTTGTTTGTCTTTACCTATATGTACCAGTGTATATGGATGATGGACCTTTGCTTTCACATTGCCTAATTATGTTCTTGCTTTCATCCTTGAATTTATTTGCTACTCTGATGAACGTATCACATTTAACTTCCTCTAAAAGTTATGCTTAACCATGCATAATATATATATATATATATATATATATATATATATATGTGCGCGTGTGTGTGTGTGAAGCATTTATTACTTTTAAACTAGGGATCACTCAAAGTTCATTGCGTATTGCAAAATTAGTTGTCGCTTGGCCTCCGTCTCTAGGAAGACTGCAACTAGAATCATACTACATCTTGACTTACTATAGAAATCTTCCTGATATTTACCATTAGGTAGACTCGTCACTGCTGACAGGAATATTTAGACATAGTCGTGTTTCAAATTGATAAACTGCAAATTTTAGATCTCTATTACTGTAGTTTTTTTTTGGTATTGTAAAGCTGCCACAAAAAAGGGAAAAATGGTGATGCTTGTATAGTTTATTTAAATAGTACAGAAAATGGAAGAGGTGATAGAAGTTGCATCTTCCTATATGCAGTGACGAAGCCAGGCGTAGACTGGAGGAGGCACGCCCCCCCCCCCAAGGTTTAAAATTTTTATAAGAACTATGGCCCACTTGTGATGTGAGATTAAATTGTCTGTGTACAATCTAACAAATAAAATCTTGTTTTGCAATTTGCCCTAACATCCGCTCCCATCTCCTCCAGCTCCCTCACGTTTCCAATTCCATCCCTATATTTCTTCACTAGATCCTCAGTAGTATTTTGTGTTCAATTAAGCCATTAATTAATTAACAAAAGAAAAACTGAATTAATTGGTTCATGGTTGCTTACGGTGGGTATCAAGAGAAGTGGCGACTATGTTGATAGCTGAGACAAATGCTTTAGAGTTTAGCCAAAGAAAGACCGAAGGAGAAATTCCCTTCATTTATTTCTTCCTTTTGCATTTCCTGACCGACCTTCTCTAAAGTATTTTCATCTACTTTTTAGAGGTACTAATTTTTCTCTTCTTTCTCTAATCTGTATGTGTGTGTGTATATATATATATATATTATGTATGTGTTGTGTGCAAAAATAAATTGGGGTTTATCCGTTTAAAATTGTTGATACAAGGAGTTAAAGTTATCAATTCGATCTATGTTTGTTTCTGTGTTATAATTTGTGCGTTGTTCGATTTGCTTTAATTGAGATTTATATGATTTGATGATTATGTCTATGCACAATGTGTCTTTATGCTTAGTTTTTGGATATTCAGATATACACCAAAAATTTCTTCCCCAGTTAAGTAGCCCCTCCAGTGTTCAGAATCCCACTATCTCAGTTTTTATATTTTGTTTTTTGTTTTAGAATAATGGGAAAATCACATACTATTAATTCATTTTTCAAGAGAAAGCAATCAAATTATGTTGACACATCTCTGCTTACCCCTGAGTAATCAAATCTTTGTTTTAGTAAAATATATTTTGTAATTGTGGAACTTTACTTTTTAGTAATCCCGAAGATACAATCCGGATTCGTCCCTGCCTATATGTTGGGTGACATTTAACATATAGGAAGAGGAATTTAAAATGCCCTTGGCATGGCCTCATTTGTAAAAAGGGGTGCAATTGGAGACATAAATTGGAATAAGATTTGTATACATGCCTCACTTTTCCTGCTACATGACTTTCATAAAAATGTGTTAATGATCGATGGCTTACTCATTTTGTGTCAGAAATGACCAGTTGGATTGGTTCAACCTTGTTGGAATCACATACCCTTTTTACTTGTCGTCAAAAACTTTGCCGCATGGCTCTCATCCTCTACCCGAGGATTGAAAAGTACTCCAATTAGCTCATTTTTATATGTGCATGATAACCCCAAAAAAGGTTTGGTTGGCATAAGATAAAGGGTTTCCATGTCAATACGTAATTCCAATTAGTGGTAAAACATAAAGGTCATATGCTTCAATATGATTCATCATGACATTTCTTGGTTGTTTTTGTAGTGGGCAGGGTACCATATCATTGGAGCTGCTCGAGCAAGCCCCACAAATTGACACTATAATAGTTCCAATAAGTGGTTTGTTTATTACCTTTTCAAGTTGTTTAGTAATGATGATCATTTGAAGTCCCAATTTTCATCCTGTACTTGCATTGTCTTTTTTATTAATTTAGAAGGTTTTCCTCATGATGAACAAATTGTAGGTGGTGGTTTAATATCAGGGGTGGCATTAGGTGCCAAGTCCATCAATCCTGCCATTCGAGTCTTTGCTGCTGAACCCAGGGGAGCAAATGATGCAGCTCAGTCCAAAGCAGCTGGTAGAATTATAACTTTGCCCGAAACAAACACCATTGCTGATGGACTTCGAGCTTCTCTTGGGGATCTCACTTGGTAAATACCATTTCGTATAGTGCATTGAGTTTGTGATTAACTCTTCCCTTCCCAAGTTTTTATTCATGATTGCTGCCCATTGGATTTTTAGATATGCTAAAACATGTAACTTAGTTAAATAAAAGAAAAGGTATGCCCAAATGGGCAAAACATGTAAGTTTGAGTGGAGCATTTATTGGATGTCAACATATTTACAAATGTGCCACTCATTAATCTAAACTACTCGTTTTGAGTGAACCTTTAAATAGATTACTAACGTGTCTCACTAGATACTATTTTCCCTGATAAATTATGTTACTGTACCCAACACTGGTCTATTTAACTTGGGCATTATTTCGTGGCATGTCCTTGTTCTTTGTCTAGCTTGTATGTTGTCCTACTCATTCATCACACTTCTTTCGTGATCACCTTAGATTTTCGCTAGTGCAACTAATTTTTTTAGCTCTTAACAATCTAATTACATCAAGCAGGCCTATCGTACGAGATTTTGTTGACGATGTCATAGTTGTGGAGGATAAGGAAATAATAGAAGCCATGAGACTTTGTTATGAGATTCTGAAGGTAGCAGTCGAGCCTAGTGGAGCCATAGGTCTTGCGGCAGTTCTATCAGATAGTTTCAGGGAAAATCCTACTTGGAAGGACTGCCACCAAATCAGGATTGTCCTTTCAGGAGGTAATGTTGATCTAGGCGTCCTTTGGGATTCTCTCGATAAATGAGAAATTGTTCCACTTCTTGCCTAGACTATATCTTTCCTCCAGATGATAAATTTTGTTCTTTTGCCATTTAGTTGTGTTCACTGGCATGAACCAGATTCTTTAGTTTTCCCTTTGGCATTATGATGAGCATATGAACTTTGCAGATACCTCTTGGATCATTATGCATATTGTACTCATTTCTGTTAAGTTGTTCAAGTAATTAGTAGGCTACTCATCACTCAAGCACTATGCAATGAACTATGTACAAATGTTGTGAACCCTTATTTTTGTCAACACTACAGTGAATGCCAACTTTATATACACAATAATATATGGATATGAACTTTTAGATGGATTCCAAATCCTTGAGCTGTAGGCAGACCTGAATATAAAATGGAATCCCCCTACCCTACCCCTTCCCCTTCCCCCACCCCAGCTCCCTCCCCTAAAACACAACAAAAACCATAGCAACCTTATACCGTTACATATTTTGAAATCTGACACGTTAAAGATCATTTGTGCTATCAAGATTAGATTGGTATAGCAATGGCAGTAGAATTGAAACAATTGTAGTGTTTAATTTATATCTCAGTAAGAATCAGAAAACTGCGAAGAATATAATTCAACAACTTTGTAAGTAAAAATGATGATAAATATCTAGAAAACTTAAGGCACTACATTCTACTCAAAATATGGACTTTGGAGTTGTAGGAACTTCATTTTGGATACTAAAATCACTTCTCCAAAGAAAGGATCTTAACATCATCACCTTTGGAACCCAACCTGTGAGAATTAGTTGACTACACATCTAACCAGGTTTATTAATTCCAAATTAAGTTAAGACACAGATGTTTTCACATTCAAGAGCTTGATATGACAACAAAAATCCCAAAATTCCCAGGTGCAAGTGTTGCATACATAATGAACTAACAAGCGTCAAACTTTGAAAACGACAAAATGCATACCCAGATGCAGGGAATGCGAAATACAGACTAATCATACATAAGAAATATTCAAAACAACCATAAAGTTGGAAAGCAACCACATTAACATCCAACAAGAAAGAAAAGTTGATAAGGTCACATCTTAATCCTCCTCTCCATACCTCTCGTCATCTTCTTCCTCATAATCCCCTTCCTCATCAGCAGTTGCATCTTGATATTGCTGGTATTCTGATACCAGGTCATTCATGTTGCTCTCAGCTTCGGTAAACTCCATCTCATCCATCCCCTCGCCAGTGTACCAGTGCAAGAAAGCTTTCCTACGGAACATTGCAGTGAACTGCTCACTGACCCTCCTAAACATCTCCTGGATTGACGTGGAATTCCCAATAAATGTTGAAGCCATCTTTAAACCTGTAGGAGGGATGTCACAAACAGTGGACTTCACATTGTTGGGAATCCACTCAACAAAGTATGAGGAATTCTTGTTCTGGACGTTTATCATCTGCTCATCAACCTCCTTAGTGCTCATTTTGCCACGGAACATAGCTGATGCAGTGAGATAGCGTCCGTGACGAGGATCTGCAGCACACATCATATTCTTTGCATCCCACATTTGCTGGGTAAGTTCAGGAACAGTGAGGGCACGATACTGCTGGGACCCACGAGATGTAAGGGGTGCAAAGCCAACCATGAAAAAGTGAAGTCGTGGGAATGGAATCAGGTTAACTGCTAGCTTCCGAAGGTCCGAGTTGAGCTGACCAGGAAATCGAAGGCAGCAGGTGACACCGCTCATGGTGGCAGATATTAAGTGATTCAAGTCTCCAACTGAACACACAAATAATGTTTCAAAATCATATACAGTACTCCCTTCGTCACTTAATAAGTAGTTTGAAAATTTCAAGTAACATTAATTGCTTAGTTTTCAATTTTAACCCAAGTATTAAATTGGTTCTCTAACTATTTTTTGCCCAATAAATAACACTCTTTTTCCGATACAAAGACGATATCGACAATTGATACTTATTATATTTAAGGATATACAATCATTTTTTTAATATTTGTGTACAATTTTAAAATAACGGGACGGATGGAGTAATTCTTAATATCAATAAATCTTGTGCCATCAACATGCGAATTCCCAAAATATATAATGGACTATGCTTATGTAGCTAAATGGCTATATAAACCGATGATATTTTACTTCAGACTGTTAGGATTCTTCTTCTAAACTGAAAGTTGAGTTTAAATTTTGGAGTGTGGTTTATGTGACTAAAATAAGATGAGTAAAGATTAACATTCTATTATGTAGAAACGTTCTGGCCGGTAAAAGAGTTATGCTTATTACATATTATAATACTGACATGATGTATGTGGGTGTGGCTGAAAAAATTAGGCTAAACATCTATATTAAATGGCAAAACATATCAGGTTCATGACTTGTTTAAAATATAAAAAAAAATACATATCAGGCTTTCAGAATTCATACAACATAAAAAACATATCAGGTTCTCCGATGGGTCATTCGGATATTCCAACTTAAGTTAAAGAACATGTGATGACCCATTAGTGTTTCACTTAAATAATCAACTAGGAACATCTCCAAAGAGATAAAATCACCGGGCACTATCTATAAACCCACTTCAGGTCTAAAATTACCTAGGCATGTACAATAATCACCAAACACTTATGCAACATAACCTGTAGATAAATTTGAAGTGCATATAGAGATATTTATAATACATAATCTTGGCAAAAGAAAATCAAGCTGGTGAGAAACATGTGATATTACAACTGTATTTGTAGTGCAGAAGATAGAAGGGAATCTTGGGCACCAAGTCAATTTGACCTAAGATCCCTATCTTATTATATTATAAACAAATAAACATTGAAGAATATTTTAGTTTACATCATCATCATCATACCACAAATTATGTGATGCTTAAATCATAAGTATTAGGTACTCTACTGAGATGAATACAATAAAGATTTGATGTACATCAAAAAAGCCACATTTCGCATGTCACAGGGACTCCACTATATTGTGATAAGATATAATTCCTTAATGCTACATTTGGATTGAAAGAATAAAATGAAGAATGAAATGTTCGAATGAGTTAAATCATACTCTCCCTCCCTCAAAAAATAAAATTCGAAATAAGAATAGTTTAATCCATTACAATCGCAACCACACACAATTTTTTTCATTCTATAGGAATAAGTCATTCTATTCTCACTTTCATTACTCAAATCCAATCGTACCATAAAGTTTTTTTCTTTGCATTTCTAAATTCAAAGCAAAGAACTCAAATTAAACAATGTTTTTTTCTTCAAAACAGGGTAGTAATATTATGTCCAGTAAGAGAGACTTACAACTGGGGGTGGTGAGCTTGAGAGTACGAAAGCAGATATCATAGAGAGCTTCATTATCCAGAACCATACACTCATCAGCATTCTCAACAAGCTGATGCACAGACAATGTTGCATTGTAGGGCTCCACCACAGTATCCGACACCTTTGGTGACGGAAAAACCGAAAAAGTCATCATCATTCTGTCGGGATACTCCTCCCTTATCTTCGATATCAGCAGGGTCCCCATTCCTGACCCTGTCCCTCCCCCCAAAGAATGACATACCTGAAACCCTAGAACTCCCAAAAATTGAGAAAAGCACATTTAGCATAAACACATCATACAAATAAAAATGTATGCATACTACATAAATTTCTGGATACACACATGCAAAACTGTTCATTTCCACAATTAGTTCAGCTGTATTTGACAGGTTTTATTAGGTTGAAACGCTACTGATTAATGAAAAAAAAGGCTTCTGCATCAAACATATTAATCTAATTTACCCATAAAACCCAAACTGTAAGGATAAATTTAAAAGAGAGTATATATAGGTATCCATGTATCAATCTAGGTGAACAAATGTATCTAATTAGTTGTTCATTCCTACAATTATTTCCGCTCCAAAGTTACATGGGAGGCTAAATCATAAAGTTAGACTAATTTTCATGAAAAATGCATAATTCTATAAAAGCAGACTATAAATTTGGGATTGTAAACATATCTAATTAGATTTTCAGTCTAGATTATAGAACTAACATATAAAATTACACGCAAAAACACAAATATATATACACACACATACATATACATGTGTCATGTGTGTACATAAAGATACCTTGTAGGCAATCACAGTTTTCGGCCTCTTTGCGAACAACATCCAGAACAGAGTCAATCAGTTCAGCTCCTTCAGTATAGTGTCCTTTGGCCCAGTTGTTTCCGGCTCCGGACTGGCCGAAGACAAAGTTATCCGGCCGGAATATCTGACCATACGGGCCGGAGCGAAGGCTGTCCATGGTACCGGGCTCGAGATCCATGAGAACGGCCCGGGGAACAAACCGGCCACAACTAGCTTCGTTGTAGTAGACATTGACCCGCTCCAGTTGGAGTTCGGAGTCCCCACTGTACCGTCCGGTGGAGTCGATGCCGTGCTCGGCGCACACCACTTCCCAGAACTTGGCTCCGATTTGGTTCCCACATTGCCCTCCTTGGATATGCAGAATCTCTCGCATTTTCGGAGTTTCTGGGGGGTTTAGAGAGAGAAAATTTGTAGAGAGAGAAAGTCGCAGACGTGGGTTTCAGGGGAAATGAAATGAGGAAAGATTGGGGGTTACTGATCGAGTATTATATGGTAGACCTGGCAAACGGGCGGGCGGGTCTGCGCCGGGCCGAGCGCGGACGGTCCAAAAACGGGTCGGACTAAAAACGGTTCAGGTTTTGACGGGTTGAGAAAGTGAGACCGTGTTCCGGGTTGGGTGGGCCGGGCCACAGGTTTTTTTTGTTTTTTTTACAAAATCTTGATACACTAAAAATAGTAATAATAATAAATATTAATAATAATTTTAATTACTTAAATTAACTACATATCTCAATCAATTAAAATTTTAATAATATTATAATTTTAGATATTATTCTAAAGGCATGATTTGGGATAATGATTGATTTACTTTCCAAATAAGTATGGGAAATGCATAATTAAGGGATAATGATTGATTTACTTTCCAAATGTACTACAATAAGTAGGGGATTGCATAATTAAGGGATAAAATTATCTATATTATTGTGTATAGATTTTGGACTTGCAATCTAAAAAATTAGTGGTTGATTTGGATTATATATTGCTAGTAATTCAAAGTATATAATCAAATTTGATTCTTTAAAATTAATATAATTTATTTAACTTTTAAAAATAATAAATACTGTAATTAATACTATTATATAGATAATTTTAAATTTTTATAATTATATTATCTAACTTAAACTAATAATTGTTAGTTTAATAGTTTTATACTTTGAAATTATTAACAACATATCTCAATCAATTAAAATTTTAATAGTATTATAAATTAGTATTATTAATTAATTACTTACATTAACTATATATCTTAATTATAATTTTTCAAATATAGTTAAAATTTATTGAAGATTGCATTAAAAACAAATAGTTGTTGTAGCTTAGTTGATTTGAACTCTTATTTATTTACTTACAAGTCTTGTGTTCAAGCCCTACAAGTAGCAAAATTTTATTTTTAAAAAAAACTCACGGGCCGGGCCGCCCGTGGGTCGGGCCACCACGGGCCGGGTCAAAAACACCCAAGTTTCCATGGGCTAAAAAAGTTAAGCTCAAAGTCCAATTTTTACGGGCTAGCCCGGCCCAGCCGTTCTCATGGATCTCGAGCCTGGTACCATGGACAACATCTATGACTCAAATTCGAATTGTATTTGAAAATTTATACTCAGATTCGACTCGACTCAAATATTTATTACTCGAATTCGATTTGACTCGGATCGAATTATATTTAAACTACTCGCGAGCTTTAAATATAATAACTAGTTTTAGAATAAATACAATTATAAATTGAATTTATTATTTTACTTAAAATAAGAAAATATATTTATTATTACATTTTATAAATATAAAATCATAATTAAAAATAAAAATAAAATAAAATAAAAATAATTAATTATCCTAATTTGATTTAAATTTGTATATATTATAAGAGAATATATCGAGCATCTAATCGAATATGTATCAATTGAGTATGTATCGAATCAAAATCAAGAATTCAAGTAGTTTGAATATTAAACGAGTCGAGTGAAACC